>JAJOOD010017763.1:0-25930 GCA_029582525.1 Solanum tacnaense | reverse complement strand
CCCCCCCCCCCGGTTACATGATTTAGGATTAGAATGAAAAATCCTAAGGTTAATATATTTGCAATACTAGATTAGTTTGATATATTTTAGCAGTTTTCAAATACAGATAATTTTTTATCGTTTAGATATATACAAAGATGATAGGAGAGAATATAATATAATATAATATAATACTCACTTCATTTCATATATCATATTACATACTTCACACTTGGAATACTTTCACATTCCACTATAAACTTGATCACCTTAAAAACACAAAAGCACACACGTTGATAATACAAAGGCCATGCACCTGATTATATGAGTGGTCTCGAATTTTTGACCTCAATTTACTCCATAGGCAAATCTTCAAGAATAAAATAAGGACTTGTAAAACTTGAAGTTTTATCAGTAGGATAAGACGAGCGAAATCAAAAGTTCAAGATCATCCACCTCTTAGGTCATTCGTGTAATTCACCCACTAATTAAGTAGATTCCATAAATCATCTAGAGAAAATTCATCCCAACCACCATCACTTTGTCCTTGTTGCATGGAGTTGCCTCCATCATGTAACAAACTTGGTATTTTATCAATTTCATTGCAATTAGTTTCCTTACATGAAGGTAGTGTTCTTTCAGCTTCTCCTTCTCCAATGTCATTGCAATTTTCCAGTATATTTGCCCACCATTGCATATCGTTGTTGTCTTTCGATGCTTCTTCATTATTTACGATACTATTATTGTTGCACCAAGAGACATTAATCTTCATGGAGCTTGTGAATTTCTGAGGTTGAGGTGTTATTATGGCATTGGCTTGCCCACACTTAATTCCTTCTTGTGGTTGAGGAGCAATAGTACTAGTATTAATTCCTTCTTGTGGTTGAGGAGCAATAGTACTAGTATTAATTCCTTCTTGTGGTTGAGGAGCAAATTTAGTACTAGTATTTAGCTTCCTTAGAAGGTTAGTGTTCCAATAGTTTTTCACATCGTTAGCTGTCCTTCCTGGAAGTCTACCAGCAATAAGTGACCATCTACATACATATAACATAATTAATTTTTTAAAATCGATAAATTTGTCACATATATTCAATCAAGCTTGGAATAGACTTTCTAAGACTCCTAGTGGGATAAGGCGGAGTCTGGAAAGTCTATTCCAAGCATGAATTTGATAACGATATATATAGTTATTCTCAAGATATTTTAACACCGCCATGCAAAAAATGTTGCAAGCTATAAACTTTTGGATGACATAGTCACGAAAATTTAGGTGAGTCTCCTATGAGATTAAAGTGTCAAACATAAACTTGCCGATTGCCTAAGAGCTTATGAAGTCTCAAGATGAGATCCACTTCATCCCAATCAAAGTCACCTCTCTTGATATGTGGCCTTAGATAATTTAGCCACCTCAGTCTACAACTTTTTCTGCATCTGTTTAATCCTGCACGTATTCACGTGAAGTTTAGGAAAGAAAGGAAAACAAAAGAAAAACATAGTAATAGTATAATAGCTAGTTAGTTTACCAGTTCTAGTTGGAACAAGATGCCACTTTCCTTCTCCATACTTATCAATACATTTCCTCAAAAGAATATCTTCTTCTTCAGTCCATGAACCTTTCCTTATTACTCCCAAAGATGTACACATCATAGGAGTACTCATGATCATTACATGTCAAGTCATATATTTTACTACCTTTTCAGTCTATATATATACACACACAATCTGATGTGGTTGGATGGTACACACTCATTTTCAACTAAAAGATCCAACTTCCCATGTGCCCCTGTCGAGGACGTCATCACCTTGTGGGGCAATGTGGTGTAGTGATGAGACTCTTTTAATTTTAATCAGAGGTTTTTAGTTTGAGTCTTAGGTATGAAGAAAATCTTGTTGAGAGCGTCATCCTTAGAAAGGGCCATATAATGTGCGATCCAAATTTAATCGAGGCTCCAAATATGCGACATCAGACACCAGATGAAAAATCAAAAAAATTATACCAACTTAAAAGCGAAATAATAATTAAAGGCTTATTTATGTATATATATATATAAAATATATATATATATATATACACTAGTTTTTAGGTATGTTTCTCATGTTGATTAATACAAAAGTTTCAAAATGATATAATTGATAATCCTCTGATTATTTATTGTCATCGTAAAACACAAATATATTGAAAATTACTTTTGATTGAACGTGAAAGAATTTTTAAGAAGTGTAAAGTTGATAGAATAATTTGATCAAGAAAGTAAACGACTATAATAAATCAAGAACATTATCAGATAATAACAGAAAAAAGAAGAAGCAAAAACTAAAAACAAAAAATGCCAACAAGAAGGAAAAAAAAAAACTCGAAGTAATAAGATGATATGAATCTCTCCATAAAATAAACGACATCTGATCATTATAACTTCATACTAAAATATAGTGCATGTGAAAATAAAATAGAAATAAAAGGCAAATTTGAACCATTTAATAAAATCGATCATCTTGCAATAGGTTCATACTAAATACAATAAGTATTTAAGAAATGAATCTGTTTGATGATATTATAACTTGACTTTCCTTCACTAACTTACCAAACTAATAGATCCCTAACGAAATAAATCGATAAAGATATACAATAATGCAAATGTTTAGTTTAAAGAGAGCTTATAGTTACATTGAGTTTATAAACCGATAAAGATATACAATAATGCAAAATGATACGGTGCGTTACCATTTTATCATCTTTTGTGATGAGCATTGAGTTTAGGTAAAGAGAGCTTATACTCCATCTGTCCAATAATAATTGTCTCCTATTAACTTTGCACACTTCTTAAGAAATTATAAATAGTATGGTAATTTTATTATACCATTCTTTGAATATAATAAATACAATGTCTTGAAAAATGTAATAGAGAAGTGACTGACGAGAGGGAGTTGCTCGGATGGTAAGCACCCCTCACTTCCAACCCGAAGGTTGCGAGTTTGAGTCACCAAGGGAGCAAAAGGGGTGGGAGCTCCTAAGGGAGGGGAAAAAAAGTAATAGAGAAGTGACTTTAATTAGTGATAAGGGTAAATTAGGAACTAAGTATAAAATTATCTACTGATTTCATAAAGTGGACAAGTATTGTTAGAAAGAGTAATTACATTGTATTGAAGTGATCAAAGATGAAACATATTGCACTTTTATACTACTCAATCTAGACTAGTGGAAGAGACATCACAATATTAATGCAGTAATTGTTACTTCCTCCGTTCATTTTTAATAGTCATTTTCATCATATTGATATGCAAAAAATTATAATATATAATATTTTTCGTATAGTTTTTTGAATATCTAAACTTTTTATTTAAAATATCAAATTAATGAAATCTAATTTAACCTTAAAAATTAATCAAATTAATTTTTAAAAAGCGCAACATAACAAAACAGAAGGAGTACAATATGATGTGATTTATTAGACTTCAAAATATTAAAATTTCAGTCTTTCTCTTACGTTGTATGTAACTCTACTCGTGAATTAATTAGTCCTTTTAGCTTTCACCACTACAAGTATCATCTGTTAGTATTTCTCACATGTTTTGTGTGTTATTATATTTATTACTACTAAGAGATATTATTTTTGATATAATTTTTTTTTATTTAACATCTCCCCACTTTTAGTATTAAGTATAATATGAAATGAATATTATTTAATACTAAGTACTAGTGAAGAAAATTTTTGTATCCAATTTTGAACTCAAAATCTTTCTACTTTTAATATAATATAATATATTAATATATAATAATATATAAACAATAATATAATATAATATATTTTTGAAATAAGAGAAGTATATTTTTGAAAATATCTCATAAGATAATAGTAGTAGTATCAAAAGAAGAAAGATATCAAAGAAACATATGAAAAATCGAAAAAGGATTCCATGGTTTTCATCTTAACTATACAGTTGTCACTATCACTATCACACATATATAAAAGTAATTTCTTTTTTGGCCAAACATTTAGGGGTCGTTTGGTTGGGAACTAGTTATCTCAGGATTAATTATTTTGGAGTTAGTTATCCTGGGATAACTATCTCACCCTGTATATGAGATAACTTATCCCATCGCTATGGTATAAATGGTGGGATAAGTTATCTCAAACATGTCAATCAAACAAGACACCAAACTTTTATCCCAGAACTATTTGTTTATCCCAAAACTATATATTCTTATCTCTCTTACTAAACGACCTCTTACACTATTCATATAACTTATTCTTATTTTTTATTTTGGTACACTATTTTAACACTTTAATCTCATTTTTGTATATGATTTAAACATAATAATATTAATTTTATGGATTTTTAAAAATTTAATATATGTGTTTCAACTGTAATTTTACAGTTCGATGTACGTCAATTAATATTTGTAAGAAAATAAATAAAATTGACAAGACGAACATATTCAAAAAAAATTCTTTTGAGAGTTTCTATGTATTTTTGCGGAAAAAGTAATCGACGAAAGTAGGTCAGTTTTATTTCTTAAGCAAATTAAATAACACTACATGTTTAATTTTTTTCCTATCCAGTCTATTTGAATTTAACTCAAATACTAGCTTTCTAATTTTTAATTCAACTCAATAAAAAAAAGAAATTAGTTCATTGCTAAAAACACTACTGAAAAATGCTAAAACTTGCAAATTTCGTGTAACGACATGTTCCCGTCGTTATAGAAAAGCAATCAGGGAAAATTTTTGGGCCAGAAAACTTTTTGGTAGTAACTTGAGATTTCCTAGCCTAGTCCAAATTTGGACGAAATTGGAATCAGTGAGGTCTAGGGAAATCTGGTAACAAATGAGAGGTTTAATAGTGAATGTGATTACATGAGTGGATAGCTAAGACGTTAAGGAACCCGTACAACCTTACGGGATTGAATTCGAGCAAATAGAACTCCCAAAATTGATCTTAGCGTGAACGGGTAGTTTGTGAGTGTCGTGGGATGAAGGTGTGTTGTGAAATGAGGGTTTGAAGCTCTTAATTTGGCTATATGTTTCCGTGCAAGTCGCTAGGGCGGGGCCGATGTGGCGGGATGGGGGCCGTCATAGCAGGCCAATCGCGACTTAAGTCAGAAATAAACCCCAAAATGTCTTTATTCTACAATTTTCGTTCTTGAAAGTTAGGAGACGAACCAGGGCGACTTCTTGACAATTTTTCACCATTCTTGAAGCTAAATGTAAGGTTTTACTCCCCGAATCCGTCTTTCGATCCGTAGAATGTAAATTCACGGATAATTATTATTGGGGAAGGGTTTTGGAACTGTTTTGGATGGTGGGAAAAACCTTAGTTGTACCTTAGGATCATAATTTGGGTCTTGGGTTATTGGGTTCGTCATAATTCGGGTAATTAGACCTTAATTATTGATTCCCGTTATGAATTGTTTGTTTGTAGACCTAGAACAAGCGGAAAGGATCCGGAAAGGAAAGAATCAAGTTTCTTAGGAGGATTCAAGCTTGTTTTCGAGGTAGGTGATGGTTTGATTTTTTGTTTCTGTAATATATATGAGTATTTGCTTCATTGTAATGCATGTATGTATGTGAATGTTGCACTTTTGATCATCAAATGCGGATAAGTATAAACAAATGACTGTATGCCATGAATCAACACTTGATTGTACGATTAATTATGAGAATGTACATTATGATTGTGGTTTGTTGAATGGATCGGATGTTACGTCCCAACATACTAACTTGGATCGGGTGTCACGTCCGGCACACTAATTGGAATCGGGTACCATGTTCCGGTACACTAACAGTTTGGGTGTGGGTTCCACGAGAGAACCATTGACTTGTCATTTATGCGTAATTACTTTATACTGAAATGATAATTGATGGTGTATATGTTCGGTATATGTGTGTTTTACTTGTTGTGATTACTCACATATGTTGTGCTTACTGGGATAGTCGCATGATCCTACCAGTACACTATATTGTGGTTGTGTACTGATACTGCTCTTGCTCTTTTTTTGTTGAGTACATGAATCTTCAGGTGGCTACTGACATACCTCGTTTAAAAGACCATTGATCGATTCGAATTCAAGGGTGAGTCAGTTCTTCCAGGCTGCCATGAGTTCTCTATGTTTTAGTCCACTCTTTCGGACTCAGACTTTCTAGTTAGATATTCGTATATGTAATTGGGTTGTACCCATTTTCTTTAGACATATGGTTCTTTGTTAGAGTTTTGGTACATTGACATTCAGTTTTTTGGATTAATAGTCGTTGTTAGACTTTCGAAGTTTATGAGAACTCTACTTTATTCTTACATTTAAACATGATTCAGTATCTTTAAATGTGTACTTCTTGAGTTAGCTAATTCGTATTAATGGTTCTCCCACCGGAGGGTTAGTGTGGGTGCCAATCACGACAATCTAAGTCGTGACAAAGTTGGTATCATAGCCCTAGGTTCGTTGATCTCAGTGTACCAAAATGAGTCTAGTAGAGTCTTGCGGAACGGTACGGAGACATCTGTACTTTTCTTCGAGAGGCTATAGGACTTTAGGAAATTCTCTATTTTCTCTTGACTCCTTTTGTGCTATAACTTGATTCCAATTGGTATCTGGCTATCCTAATTGGAATCTAACCTCCTTCACTCTTCTGTCCGCAGATAGTTAATACTAGGTTCAACATTGTCAGGCCCGCAGCTCCCGTCAACAAGCCAACTGAGGAATTCTCAGCGAGAGGTCGCGGTTGAGGCAGGGGTAGAGGGCGAGCAAGGGGCAGGGGCAGAGGAAGGGTAGCACCCGCTAGGGGTGGAGATCCGGTTGAGAATGCTCCCAGAAATGAGAATATTTCTGCGCATCATGAAGAGATAGAGGAAAACGTTGAGGTTGAGAATGATGAGGATGTTGGACAAGAGGAAGAGGTGCAGGCTGAGACTACAGGTAATCCTCTCTTAGACCAAGTGTTAGCCCAACATATTATGTCTTTTCTGAAGGGATTGGTTGGTCCTGGATTTCTTCCCGTTGTTCAAGCAACTCAAACTCCCGCCAACCCTCTTATTGATATCACTGTCCCCAAGGTGGGTAGAACTGTAGGTACTAATGATTTCTTTCATCCTTAGTTGGGTCATGTGATGACTGGTAATGAACACGAAATGTTGACCAAGTTTATGAAACTGAAGCCTCCGGTATTCCATGGTTCTGAGAGTGAGGACGCCTATGAGTTCATTTTGGATTATTATGAGAGGCTGCATAAGTTGGGTATTGTCCATCAGCATGGAATAGAGTTTGTGACTTTTCAGCTTCAATGTGAGGTTAAGCGGTGGTGGAGAGCTTATGTGAAATGCAGATCTTCAGCTTTACCTCCATTCAGTTGGACCCAGTTTCATGCTCTGTTCTTGGAGAAGTATGTGCCCCGTACCTTGAGAGATCGTAAGAATGATGAGTTCATGGATTTGGAGCAAGATGGTATGTAGGTGGCTGCTTATGAGGCTAAATTCCATGCTTTGTCTAGATACGTTACGCAATTGGTGACTACTGAAGAAGATGTGATCCGTCTATTAGTCAAGGGGCTGAACTCTGAGCTACAGGTATTGTCTGTGCACATGAATTCTATAGGAAAAAGTTTTAATGAGGTAACAGATTTTGTGAAAAAAATGGAATGGGTGAGACGCGATGGGCAAGTAAAGGCGTTGGTCAAGAAAGCTAAGAGCACGGGTAACCTTCAGGGTTTCTACTCCAGAGGTTCAGGGAGGCCGACACTTCCATCTCGGCCAATTCAGTCCACTATGCTCGCTTCTACGAGTAATTACTCGAGAACTCCACCTTAGAATTTGATGTAGGATAGTTAGGGAGTCACGCCTTCGATTGGCACCAAGCCATCTTTTGATCTCACTTGTTATAATTGTGGAGAACCTGGGCACATGATGAGAGATTATCCCCAACCACGCATGTTGGATTCCGCACAGCAGTAGAGTAGAGCAGTGGTACATGCGGTATATTGTAATAAAGGTCGAGGGCGTCCACAAGGTGGGCAATGAGGAAATCAGTGAGGCCATAGAGGCCAGGGAAATGGTAATGCAGGCAGAGGTTCAGTGCAGCCAGGAAGGGAAATCATCTGTCATGATGATAGGGCTCAGTGTTATACCTTTCCAGGCAAGAGCGAGGCTGAGGCATCTGATACAGTGATCACTCATCACAGGTACCATTCTTGTCTGTTACTGGATGACTAATGTGTTATTTGATTCGGGTTCTACTTACTTTTATGTGTCCATTCAGTTTACCTTGGGATTTGATATGATTTTTGATATACTTTATGCCCACATCCATGTTTCTACCCCAGTTGGAGAGTCTGTCATAGTCACTCATGTTTATCATGCTTGTTCTGTTATGTTTATGGGTTTCCAAACTTGGGTTGATTTGATTATTTTGGATATGACGAACTTTGATATAATCTTAGGCATGACTTGGTTGTACCCCTATTTTGTTGTGCTTAATTGTAATATTAAGTCTGCTATTCTAGAAATTCCGGGAAGGGGAAAGTTAGAGTGGGAATCAGTGTACAAGTCTAAGCCAACTAAGATCATATCTTTTATTCGGGCTAGGAAACTGGTGGGGCAGGGTTGTTTGACATATTTGGCTCATATTCGGGATGTGGAGGTTGAGTCTCCCTCTATTGAGTCTATTCATGTGGTGTCAGAATTTAGAGAAGTGTTCCCTATTGATTTGCTTGGTATGCCTCCGGATAAAGATAGATTTCTGCATTGATTTGAAACCTGGTACCCGCCCCATTTCCATCACTCTGTATCGCATGGCCCCTATAGAATTGAGAGAGCTTAAGGGCCAAATCCAAGAACTTCTTGATAAAAGTTTTATCCATCCTAGTGCTTCCTCGTGGGGTGCTCCTGTCTTGTTTGTGAAGAAAAATGATGGTAGTATGAGGATGTGCATAGATTACCGGCAATTAAATCAGGTCACTATTCGAAACAAGTACCCATTGCCTCAGTTAGATGATCTTTTCGACCAGTTGCAAGGTGTGTCAGTTTTCTCTAAGACAGATCTAAGGTTTGGTTACCATCAGTTAAAAATTAGGCCTGAGAATGTACCCAAGACAGCATTTAAGACCCGTTATGGACACTACGAGTTTTTGGTAATATCATTTGGGTTGACAAATGCGCCTGCAGCTTTCATGAGTTTGATGAATGGTGTGTTCAAGACGTTTGTTGATTCGTTTGTTATAGTATTTATTGATGACATATTGATTTATTTTAAAAGTTAAGAAGATCATACCGACCATCTTCGTATTGTTCTGGGTGTTCTTGGGAAACAATAATTGTATGCAAAATTTTCTAAGTGTGAATTTTGGTTGACTTCGATTGCCTTTTTGGGGAATGTAATTTCAAAGCAAAGGGTAATGGTAGATCCCCAAAAGATTGAAGCGGTTAAGAATTGGGTTTGACCTAACTCTGTGACTGAAGTAAGGAGTTTTATGGGGCTCACTAGCTACTATCGTCGATTTGTGAAGAACTTTGCTTCTATTGCCATACATCTGACAAGATTGACCAAAAAGGTGGTACTCTTTGAATGGACTGAAAAGTTTGAAGAGAGCTTTCAAAAGCTCAAGACTTTCTTGGCCACAACACTTATTCTAGCATTACCGGTGGAGTGTAAAGATTTTATTGTTTATTGTGATGTTTCACATTAGGGTTCGATGTTGTGTTAATGCAGGACAAAATTGTTATAGCTTATGCATCGCGACAGTTGAAGGTGCATGAAAGGAATTACCCAACACATGATTTAGAGTTGGTAGCGATAGTGTTTGCTCTTAAAATTTGACGGCATTACCTCTACAGTGTCAAGTGTGAGGTGCTTACTGATCATCGTAGTCTGCAACATGTTTTCACTCAAAATTATCTGAATTTGAGACAGCGAAGGTGGATGGAGTTACTCAATGATTATGATGTGACCATCCAATATCATCCGGGTAAGGCTAATGTAGGGGCATACGCACTAAGTCGGAAGGCGGTGAGTATGGGTAGTTTAGTTTGCTTGAGTGTATCCAAGCGACCTTTGGCTAAGGAAATTCAAACCTTAGAGTCTAAGTTCATGCAGTTGGGCATCTCAGAGAAAGGTGGGGTGTTAGCTAGCATTGAGGTAAGGGCCACGTTCATTGAGGGGATCCAGGCCAAACAGTTTGAGGATGACAGTTTGAATGAGCTTAGAAAGAAGACAGCGTCTGGCAAGGCACAAGAGACCACTGTTGATGTGGGAGGTGTGCTCAATTTTAAAGGAAGGATTTGTGTTCCTCGAGTATATGACTTGATTTAGAAATTATTGACAGAATCTCATGTTTCGCGATATTTCATTCATCCGGGTGTGACTAAGATGTACCGAGTGTTGAAGCGACTTTATTGCTGGCCTGGCATGATGAAGAAGATAGCGGAGTTTGTGGCTAAGTGTCAAAATTTCCAACAAGTAAAATATGAGCATCAAAGGCCTGCAGGTTTGCTTCAGAGAATGTCAATTCTGGAATGGAAGTGGGAAATGATAGCTATGAATTTCGTAGTTGGTCTTCCCAAGACTTTGAGAAAGTTTGATTCTATTTGGGTAGTGGTTGACAGATTGACTAAGTCAGCCCATTTTATTCCAGTCAGAATAGATTATAATGTACAACAATTGGCTAAGGTGTATGTAAAAGAGATAGTAAGGTTGCACGGGATGCCCCTTTCTATCATCTCAGACCGTGGTACGCAATTCACATCCAAGATTTGGAGGAAATTACATGATGAATTGGGCACACAACTCACTTTTAGTACAACTTTCCATCTGCAGACGGACGAGCAGTTGGAGAGGACTATCCAAGTGTTAGAGGACATGTTGAGGGCATGTGTGATTAACTTTGGAGGACATTGGGATAAGTTCCTACCGTTGTGTGAGTTCTCCTATAATAACAGTTACCACTCCAGCATAGATATGGCACCGTTCGAGGCACTTTATGAGAGGGGATGTAGATCACCCATAAGATGGTTTGAGGCTGGAGATGTAAAACCTTTGGGGGTTGATTTGGTGAAGGATGCTCAGGATAAGGTAAGAAGCATCCAAGCTAAGCTTTTAGCAGCCCAGAGTAGACAGAAGAAGTATGCAGACCATAAAGTAAGAGACATGGCATTTTAGACTGGTGAGAAGGTTCTTCTTAAGGTGTCACCTATGAAAGGGGTGATGAGATTTGGCAAGAAGGGCAAGCTTAGTCCTCGATACATTGGACTATTTGAAATTCTTGACTGTGTAGGGCCAGTAGCGTATATATTGGCTTTACCTCCTAACATATCGGGAGTTCATCCAGTATTTCATGTATCTATGTTGAAGAGATATCATGGTGATGGGGATTACATTATAAAGTGAGACTCAGTGTTGTTAGACAAAGACCTCCAATATGAGGAGGAACCGATTGCGATTCTTGATAGTAATGTCCGAAAGCTGAGGACCAAAGAGATTAAATCCGTGAAAGTTCATTGGAAGCATCGTCCAGTTGAGGAAGCTACTTGGAAAATCGATAAGGACATGCGAGACAAGTATCCCAGTTGTTCGACGATCCAGGTACTATTCCATTCTTACTTTAGCCTGTTTTTCCTAAGTTTGTCACTCGGAGACGAGTGATGGGTAAATTGGTATCTATTGTAACGACATGTTCCCATCGTTATAGAAAAGCCATCAGGGAAAAAATTTGGGCCAGAAAACTTTTTGGTAGTAACTTGAGATTTTCTAGCCTAGTTCAGATTTGGATGAAATCGGAGTCAGTGAGGTCTAGGGAAATATGGTAACAAATGAGAGGTTTAATATTTAATGTGAATACATGAGTGGATAGCTAAGACGTTAAGGAACTCATACGACCTTACATAATTAAATTCGGACAAATAGAACTCTCAAAACTGATCTTAGCGTGAATGGGCAGTTTCTAAGTGTCATGGGATAAAGGTATGTTGTGAAATGGGGGTTTGAAGCTCTTAATTTGATTCTATGTTTCTGTGCAAGCCGCTAGGGCGATATTATTCCCGCTAGGGTGGGGCCGCTGTGGTGGGATGGGGGTCGCCATAGCGGGTCAGTCGCGACTTAAGTCGGTAATAAACCCCAAAATGTCTTTATTATGCAATTTTCGTTCTTGAAAGTTAGGAGACGAACCAGGGCAACTTCTTGACAGGTTTTCACCATTCTTGAAGCTAAAGGTAAGGTTTTACTCCCCAAATCCGTCTTTCGATCCGTAGAATGTAAATTCATGGGTAATTATTATTGGGGGAGGGTTTTGGAACTGTTTTGGATGTTGGGAAAAATCCTAGTTGTACCTTAGGATCATAATTTGGGTCTTGGGTTCTTCATAATCCGGGTAATGAGACCTTAATTATTGATCCCCGTTATGAATTGTTTGTTTGTAGACCTAGAATAAGCGGAAAGAATCCGGAAAGGGAAGAATCAAGTTTCTTAGGAGGATTTAATCTTATTTTTGAGGTAGGTGATGGTTTGATTTCTTGTTTGTGTAATATATGTGATTATTTTCTTTATTGTAATGCATATATGTATGTGAATGTTGCACTATTGATCATCAAACGCGAATAAGTATAAACAAATTATTATATGTCATGAATCACACTTGATTGTATGATTATGAGAATGTACATTGTGATTGTGATTTGTTGAATGGATCGGGTGTTACGTCCCAACACACTAACTTGGATTGGCTGCCACATTCTGGTGCATATATGGGATCGGATGTCACGTCCGGCACACTAATTGGGATCGGGTACCACGTTCCGGTACACTAACAGTTTGGGTGTGGGTTCCATGAGAGGACCATTGACTTTTCATTTATGCGTAATTACTTGATACTGAAATGATAATTGATGGATTATATGTTCGGTATATGTGTGTTTTACTTGTTGTGATAACTCATATATGTTGTGCTTACTGGGATAGCCGCGTGATCCTACCAGTACACTGTGGTTGTGTACTGATATTGCACTTGCTCTTTCTTTGTTAAGTACATGGCATCTTCAGGCGGTTACTGACAGACCTCGTTTAGAAGACCGGTGATCGATTCGAATTCAAGGGTGAGTCAGTTCTTCCAGGCTGCCATGAGTTCTCTATGTTTTAGTCCACTCTTTCGGACTCAGACTTTCTAGTTAGATATTCGTATGTTTAATTGGGTTGTACCCATTTTCTTTAGACTTATGGTTCTTTGTTAGAGTTTTGGTACATTAACTTTCAGTTTCTAGGGAATATTTCCGCAATGTTTTGATAGTCGTTGTTAGACTTTTGGAGTTTATGGGAACTCTACTTTATTCTTGCATTTAAACCTGCTTCTGTATCTTTAAATGTGTACTTCTTGAGTTAGCTAATTAGTATTAATGGTTCTCCCATCGGAGGGTTGGTGTGGGTGCCAATCACGACGGTATGGGTCGTGACACTTCGTTGGGTTGTTATTGAATTTTTAAGAAAGAAAATCGACGCACTTTCATCAGATATTTTTCAGGAAAAAATATTTTTTTTAAAAACTCTCAAAATAATTATTTTTAAAAAAATCAATGTTCGTTCATTAATTTAGTTCTCTTTTTTTTTTTTACAAAAATCAATGGATGAACGTCAATTTTTAAATTGTAAAATTATAATTGAAGAACATATATAACAATTAAAAAATCATAAAATCAATACTGTGTATTTAAATGATACATAAAAATAAAGTTAAATGTTAAAATGAAATAAGATTAAGATAAAGTGCTGAAATAAGATCAAGATAAAGTGCTAAAAAATGAATACGTATTAGAGGGGCTATCTGTTTTCAGGTACGATAATAACTACATGATTGCCTGCAATTTTTTGATGAATGATAAAAGCCATTAGAAAGTAGTTATATCACCGGAGGATGTGTTGCCGTGGATGATGTTGCTCCTCTCTTTATTAGAGATTTTGAGTTTGAGTTTTGCATATGAAAAAAATATCTTGGTAGATAGCATTATTTTTCGAATGAAACCCTGTCTAGTATAAATTTAAATTAATCAAACTCTAATGTGTATATTGAACATCGAATAAGGCCACCCATCTTATTGGCGCTACCATTTCTCATCCCTACAACAATAACAACCACAAAAAAAGAGGGAGTTTTATACAAATTTTATATTGTTAAGAGCTAATTACATTTTATTTTTATTTTTTTTCAAATTACAAGAATTTCTTAAATTTGATGGAATGTGGAGACATCCAAAAACGTCCTGATACACTGCGTCCTAGTTTGTGATACATTCCTCAATGTCCCGACATATCGCGTCTCAATTTCGATTACATCACTCAATGTCCTGATACATCGCATTTTAATTTTTGATACATCACTCTCAACATCTCGATATATTGCATACGTCCTGATATATCGCGTAAAGTGATGTAACCGAGAATAAGGAGAAAGTAGAGATTTTTGTAATTTTTTCAAACGGTAGAAAATTTTAAAATATAATAAAATAAGTTGTGTATTTAGGTGAATTTTTTTTTTAATCCAACATGTTGGGCCCAGGAAGATTATAAAACAAGAAATTGATTTAGCAGTGAATATTTTATATTAGGAATCTACTTAAACAATTAATTGAAACTACAATGAGATTGTTATATGAGCTACATAAACAATTGATTGAAAATTTTCAACTACTACAAAATCTAAATCTTTGTTCAAGTTACTTATTTTGATTTGACGGTGAATATTTTAAATTATGTAGGAAAGGAAAAAGTTGACAAGAACATAAATCAGTAATTTTAACTTATCTCAATTTATTTTCCTGAAAATGCATCATCAATTATATGTACTCTAATCAATATTATATGTGAGTGTGACATACTTCGACAAAAAAAATAAAAATAAAAAATAAAGTCAAGCCTATTTTAAGTTAGAGAACTAATATTTTGAAGAAAAAGAATAATTTACAAAAATTTCACTAGTTTAAAAGCTAATTATTTAGATATATGCTATTTTATAATATTATGAATCTTACTAGATTTTGGTGCGTTCAGATACATTCAGATACATGTATCTCGGGATACATAAGGTTAAAATTAGGTGAAATTTGTTTTGGATTAACTATATTCAAGTGGATTCGCATGTAGGATATATAGATAAATTTTGCTTACTTTCCTCCTATTTTCGCTCGCCTCTGTCTCCCTAATTCAGTGTATTTGGTAGAAAAAAAAATGTATTTAGGTGTATTTGACTTTGAAATATAATATAAGATTATTAAATACTGAAATAAAATGTGATTATTTCAAATTATAGAGAAATTATAATAAATATAATAGGAATATTTGTATAATTAGATAGTTTCTCCGTTGTGATCACAAAAAAAGTTATGATGAGCTTGAGTCGAGTCACAAAAAGGGCTATGATGAGCCTTTGAAAGCTGTATAATTTCATGTGTGAAGCATAGTGAGAGTGACACAGATCTCCTTTTTCAAATAGAGGGCATGCATTAGGAAAGGGAGAAATTTTGAAAATAGCCACTAAAAATAACTAAACTAGGCTCCATACCTTTAGTTTGCTAATTACGATTTGTAGCTACATGTTAGATGGAGAAGAGATGCGAGCGAGATTGTGAGAGGGAGGAGAGAGGGCAGAGAGTGAAGAAAGGTGAATTGTATTTGTATACCTATCAAATAATTGTATATATGTAACTAGTATACATATGTATTTGTATATCTAGCGAGCGAGATTGGGAGAGGGAGGAGAGAGACGAGCGAGATTGAGAGAGGGAGGAAATAGGTGAGCGCGAGAGGGCAGGGGGTGGAGAGAGGCGGATTGTATTCGTATATATGTCATATAATTGTATATGTATAAGAGAGGAGAAAGAGGGAGAAGGGAGAGAGGTGCACATAATTATAGCTAAAAAGAGAATGAGAGTGATAATTAATTCAAACTATAGCTATGTTAGCTAATTAACTAATATATATTTGTTTATCCGCATAATTTCGCCTTAGCAAAACGTGGCAACCACATATACACATTTTTTGGGCCTATTGTTCAAAAGAACTAGGCCCTCAAAAAACAAAATTGTCATCACAATAAAAAATAACAAAACAACTGTCTGAATCAAGTTAATCAACATACTTAAAATGCTTTAATTACAAAATACCACTATTTAGCAAGCACACATCAACCTGCTAAGTGCTTGAATTAGTTAACTCCCTCTAATAATATATATATATATATATTGAATTATAAATATATCAATTTTATTGCTCTTTTGGTTCCAGCCTCCTTTAATAACCCCACAACTAAAAACAACGCAAAAAGTGATATACAGAAAATCAATCAATAGGAAAGGTTCAAAAATTCGAGGAAAGTCCGTCAGTTTTTTTAAAAAAATAAAAAATAAAAACTGACAGACATTAAGAAAATCGATGGACATTCATCAAACCTTTTTTTTTTTGCAAAACAATAAATTCTTAAAATTATTTTTTAAAAGAAAACTGACGAAGTTCCTCAGTTTTTTAAAAAAATCGACGGACAGAGTCGATTGTTGAAGAGTTTAAATAAAAATAATGAAAAAACTTCATCAGAGAGCATGTGTGATCGAGGATTAAATTCATCCAAAGACAGAAATTACCTGAATTCGATTCTAAGTAATTATACTTTTTATGTATATTTCTAAAAAAAACTAATCTTATCGACGAAAAAGAGACGGATAGGGCTAGTTGTCCCTCAGTTAGTCAATCCTGTATGTCAATCTCACAAAAACGATGAGGCAAAATCAATTAGGGAAAATTACGCGTATAAGCAAATATATAATAGTTAATTACTTAACATAGCTATAGTTTGCCTTAATTACAATTCGCGACTTACTTTTAGCTATAATTACGCGACTCAACTTTTTTGTTTTGTATAATTCGCACGTTTGTATAATATAATTTGTATAACTTTTGTATAATTCGGAATTTATATAATATAATTTGTATAACTGTTTACACTTCTGATGTTTGTAATTGTATAAATTCGTTATTTCGAGTTTATACAAAAATAACTGAATTATACAAATTTACCTGCGAATTATACAAATCGACGAATTATACAAGCGAGACAACTTAAATTATAGCTACAACATGTAAATATGCAAACTATAGTTATGGAGCATAATTAAGTTTATTATAGTGGCTATTTACGAAAGTTCCTCAATCAAAGTACAGTCCGTTAGTTTGACATTACTTTCCTTGAAAATAGACTATGTAAGTCGATTTGGGGCCATTTGTAGTAGTGCCCTTAAAGTAGGAGGCGTAGATATCAAAATTTAGTAGATTTAAGTTGGGCCTCGGCATGACGGGCCCAATCCATGTCCTTCGAGAAAGTTATGAATATAAACCTTTCGGCGCCATTAGTGTATATATATGTCGTGTATAAGTATGTATATTATATGTATAGTATGTGTATATGTTGTGTATTAATATATAAAAGTAGTATTTCCATTTATTTTTATTTATCCATTTTAAATGTTAGGATAAATTATTTTATTAGACATAAATTCATACTATATATATTAATCCTATCTATGCTCTTTAAATAACTACATAATTTCTCACTAATTAACAATCTTATATCATTTTTAGTTAGACATATTGCGATACACCATTTCCTAAAAACTAACATATATTAGGACAATTGATTATTTGAATATATACCATTGACGTCTTCTCTTTCATTGAGTTTTGGTCAGCCTACACTTCGATAATCATTGACGTGTGAGCCATATGTAAACTTGAAAATTTTATCTACCCATGTTCTTTAGGAAAGTTATGTATATATTTTTTTCCGTCATTGATATATATAGTATACACTTTGTATATATTTTGTAAATTAAATAGTCAAATGGTTCAGACGTGTAATTAATTATCCTTTCATCCTTCAAATCTTAAGGCCGGTTAGAGTTTTATTGGAGACTACTCTATCCTAAACGCTAACTCACATTTATAGAAGTGTGGCACGTATTCTCTTAAAGAGACATCTGAAATTTCTCATAAACTCATTTGATATTCACAAAGAGATCAAGATATCAAATATTAGCCTTTTCAAATCGAAGTAATCAAGAGGCATTCTTCCTCAAAATAAAAATAAAATATAGAAGTGTTTTTCAAAGTTTTTAACGATCACATAAAGATTCACACCAGTCTATGTTCGAAAAATATGCTACTCCAATCATTGGATCATGAAGAACAATTCAAAGAAAAAAAATCAAGAAATAAACAAAATTATATCCACATTGAAAAAAGTTATTACTTTGAAAATTTGGTCACAAACAAACATAAAATTTTAGAAAAACATGAAAGAAACATGTGAAAAATGAAGTAAAGTGAGAAAAAGTTTTACTATTTTGATTGCTAAATTTATATTATCCTGCACCTGACTGGCTAGAAATAATTAAGAGAATAATTCATATACCATGCACAAAGACATTTTTTTTTTATAAATTATAGGAACCACATATTATAAGTACTAAATAACATCCTATCCCTTCTAGTTTTCTATTTACCAAAAATTTCTTAAAAATGATGTTTGCGGGATACATAGCGTTGTGCACGGGATATATTAGGTTTGATACATTCCACATAGCGGGATACATAGCGTTGTGCACGGGATACATAGTGTTGTGCACGGAATACATATCGTTTGATACATTCCACATAGCGGCGGGATACATAGTGTTGTGCATGGGATACATGTGGGATACATAGGTAAATAAGAAATTTTTGAAAATTTTAAAATAAGTAAGAATAAATGGATATTAAGGTAAGTAAAGGAGTGTAATTAAGTAAGTTGTCCTTTTTTTTTCACCACTTGAGATGATTTTCAACAATTTGGGCCACCACGATCTGCTTAATTATTGCTACCCTTTTTCTTCCCTTCCACAAAAGAATCTGACATGTACAAAAAAGTACTGTCATCCTTTATTTTTATTTGTTCATTTTAAATTTTTTAGGTCTCTAAATATATTTTTATTTATCTCAATTTATATGGTTTAGTTTAATTTAATATGGAATTTAAAACAAAATGACTTCTGAAATTTGTGGTATAAACTAAGTCATAAATGTTTATGTGACAGTAAATCATTTTATTAAGGGTAAATAAATATTTTAAAGTTAAATTGCTACTAAAAATAAAAATGTATCATTCTTTTTGAAAATAACAAAAAAAATTTAAAATAAATCATAGTATAAATCGGGACAGAGGAAATAATGACCAATAAAACTATTTATCATAATACTCATATTAGTTATTATATTATCTTTAGTATATTATATTAAACATTTGCGAATAAGTATTAATGTTGAAGACAAAAGTAAAAATTAAATAATCTTTCCTTGATATATTTTTGACAATTACAGAGAATTTTATTAATTATCGATGAGCTTTACCATTTCAGGGCGAACTAAATAACTCAGTCTCTTTCAGTATTTTACTTTATCAGAAAACATGTTTAAACCTTAAATGATAGACACATAGGTTTGTTCCATCGCGAATTAATGAGAGTCGATAGTTATGTGAGAAATAAATAGCCTACGAAATTTAATGACCACCAACATGCTCAAAACCTTTTCATAGCATTTTTTTCCGGCTTAATATATTTGATAATATCTTAAATTTATTTGTTAATAGACACTCGAATTTCAATTTGTTTTATTTGAATATATATTAAAGTGTTTTTACTAAATATTCTCAGTTTAATTTCTTTTAAAAAATATTTCGCGTGTTTGAAAATAAATATTATATAGATAATAAGTTAATAATTTAAATATGTCATTTTCTTCAATTATATGTATTTTTCTCTGTATAACACTAGATATTTATTAGTTGAAAGTGATTAAAATTGTCGTACAGTTTATTTGAAATTATCGTAAAACACTAGATATTTATCTGATGTAAAATAATTTAAGTAATTATTTTTTCTTTTCAAAGTTTACGAAACCACGTTTATAAGATGACAATAGTGAACACTGAACAGTTTCACCGACAGCGAGTGCTATGACTTGACAATAAGATGGGAAAATTCAATAATTTTTATTTAAAATTTATACTACGTCCGTCCTATTTTATGTCAGGTAATTTGACTCGTCATAGAGTTTAAGAAAGAAATGAAGACTTTTAAAATTTGTGGTCCAAAATGAATGATAGAAATTTGTGTGACTGTAAATCATTTCATTAAGGGTAAAATAGACATTTTATAATTAAATTGTTACTTAATATAAAAATGTGTCATTCTTTTTTAGACTGACTAAAAAGGAAAGTAAGTCACATAAATTGAGACAGATGAAGTATTATATTTAAAAATTTATATTATTCAGATATCATTTAGTAAAAAAAAGATTGTAATGCAGAATTCACAAATTAAAATTCTATTTTTTTATTTGTTTATGTATATTGATTTTCCATTCGATGTTTGTTATCTTTATTAAAATCTGATTAAATTCGGATTCAGCTAGAAAATATCATATTAAGGAGTAATGCGCTTCCTAATAGAGACTACTCTGTGCTCAAGAAATTCAAATCTGAGGACTCTGATTAAGGATGAAGGAGTACTTATCACTCCATCATAATTCTGATTGGTTTATTTGCTCATACTCCCTCTGTCCCAATTTACTTATCCATTTTTTACTTGGCAAACCTATTAAAAAAAAAATAATGACTAAATGGTCAGGTGGACCCTTATACTTATATGAGTTTGTATTGTTGACCCTTCTACTTGATCATTTGTCAACTGAACCCTTAAACTTAATGAAACTCAATATTTTAAGTCATTCTGACCATTGACCAAGCTTATGTGACAACTTAATTGTTAAATTGGCACAAACACCTGATTTCACGCGTTAAAGGAGCGTGAATATCAAAATTTAGACTAAAATTAATAATTATTGTTTTTAAAAAAAGACTAAAACTAAGAAAATTGAATATAATTTTTTTCCCCCACTTGTTTCTTCTTTTCCCACCCCACCCCACCTATTTCTTTTTCTCTTTCTAATTACCAGTAACTTCTTCTCCCATCCATACCTCATTTCTCTCTTTCTCCCCTTGCCAACCTGTTCAATTTTTTTTTTCATATTTTCTTCCTTTCTTGAAAAACGAAAATGTGGTATTGTTGTAGATCTGTGTTGTCTTTTCATTTTTCTTGTAATTTATGACCCATAAGGTGAGAAAGATTCGATAGTCTTGAAGGATGAAAAGAGATTGTTGATTGTCTTTATAAAAATTAGGCGAAATATGTTATGCAAAATTATGTATAAATATTATGATATATTGAGGTATTTTAATGATGATTCATGGATGCGGAGAAAAGAAATTTATGGTGGTTCAAAAGGTGGATGTAGACCTTGGTAAAAAAAAATACGATTAAGAGTTGCGAATGATGAAAACTGAGAAAGAATCGAACTACGATTTTTAAGAACTTGAAGAGCTTCGTCACGGCTATAGACAATGACGGCCTGAAGAAAAAAATTAAGGAGATTGAAGATGGTGTTAAATGGTGGTTGTGGATTGAGGGAGGTGGAAGAAATGTAAGAGAAATAACTATTTTATTTTAGTTTTAAAATAGAAAACTAGTTTTTAATCTTTTATGGAGTAACATTTTTAGTTAATAATTTTAAAATATTTATGAAATAATTATGACATGACATTAATATATCTGATATGGATATGACATTTTTTTTGTGTAAGGAAGAGTGAACTACACACATGATTTGAGAGGTTTAAATATTTTATTTTAATTGAGTTTGAGGGTTCACCTGACAAAAAGCTGAATAGAAGGGTTCATAATATAAATTCATATAAATATAAAAATCCATTTCGCCAATAATAATTGACATAGCTCCTTACCTAGACAAATCATTGGCCTAGTTAACATCGACAGATGGCAAATACCATCTATTAGAGTCAGGAGGAGAAACCATGGTGCTATCATCTTTGATCCGCCCAATCTTCTGCCACTTGTGTCAGCCCAATCTTTTGCTTATTAGTCTAGAAGGCTAACAAATACACTATGTACTATAGAAGGCTAGACCTAGTCCCTCCTTCCTATGTATCCTTTTGGACAGTGGCAATACAATCATAACTCTTTTTTGAAAAGAAAGAAGACATAATGAGTTGTCCATTTCACTCAATATTAATTGATAGAAAATTCTAAAATTAGTGTATTCATTAAAAAGGTTTGCCTTTTTCAAAGACAATAGCTCTCTAAATAAATTGAGAGTATAATAAATAAATAAAAATTGTCTTTTTTTATTTATCAAAAATGACAAGATAGAAATAAATAAAAAATCAAAATTAAACAATTAAAAGGGAGCGAAGGGAGTACAACAATATAGTTTTTTTTTTCCTCCAAAAAGACAAAAAATGGGGAAAATAATTTGTCCTTCTTTCATTGGTGGGCCAATGATTAGACTTTCTATATTTGGACAAATTATAGCTGTCCTCTTCTCTTTCTTTAAAAATAGAAAAAAGCAAAGTATACAATCTTTACCAAAAAATTGAAAAATAAACTTTTCTTACAAAAAAGATACTCCATAAAACTAAAAACAAACTTATAAAAATCACAAAATCAATCTCTCACTACTAATAAAAGCATATGCACTTAGATAACATAATTAAAGACGATACACCTAAAAGATTGATGTTTTGATTTTATTTAATTTTTTTTATTGATGTTTTGATTCGATTCTCGGTTATAGAGTTTTGATTAACTAAAATTTTGATTAAATACAAAAAAAATTTAAAAACAAATTTCATGCTTACCAAGATATTGCAATATAAAATTTGAACCGAATCAACTTGATTTGTTTAATATTTTAATTTTTCAATATTTATGCTCATCCTAAAATTCACATAAAATATAAAAATAGAGTGCATGCACTTACAATAATTCTTAAAATTACATTCCTAACAACTTGTAATTAGGATATAAAGTATAAAGGACGATTGTATCCCTATTACAAGTTTACAATAATATTAATTGCATATTACATATTTCATTAATACCAATCAGGGATATGTCGGAGTAATAAGTACTCCTTCATTCTTAATCAGAGGTGTTGGATTTGAGTCCCCATAGATACAAAGTCGCGCGAATCTGAATTCAGTCAGATTCTAATATAAGTACCGGACATCACGAAAAATCAAAAAGAAATTACTATTTAATTAAGTAGATTCCATAAGTCAATATCAGTTGAAAAGTCATCCCAATCATGACTTTGTCCTTGTTGCATGAAGTTGCCTTCACCATTAATTAACGGTGGTGATATTTCCTTATGTAACAACATTGTTGGTATTTTTTCAAAATCTGTAACAGCTACTTCTTCTTCAATTTCATTGCAATTTTCCAGGAAATTTGTCCACCATTGAACTCCATCGTCGATCGACGATGTATTTTCTCTTGTTGGCTTCTCAGAAATATTTACTACGATTTCGTTGCAACGTTCGTCGTCTTTGTCTAATGTGTTTGTGATCATACTTTTGTTGTTGCACCAATGAGAATTATTCTTCTTAACGTTTGAGAAGTTCCGAGGTTGAGGTCTTATTATTTCATTCTTAGTAACCGCGATGCTCTTATGCTTAATTTGTAGATGAGGATTAGGACGAGGGCGAGGAGGAGGAGGAGGAGGAGCAATAATATTTAACTTCTTTTGAAAGTGAGTGTTCCAATAGTTCTTCACATCGTTTGCTGTCCTTCCTGGAAGTCTACCAGCAATAAGTGACCACCTACACAAAATAACGTAACTTTTAAATGAAATAATTACACATATTAAGACATGATAATATATATATTATACATTAAAAAGAAAATTGTATCGTAAATCCCTAATATCATAAACTTTTGAATAAAATGATCACAGTCTAATAAACACATAGACTTGCCTATTGCCTAAGAGTTTATGAAGTCTCAAGATGAGATCCACTTCATCTGGAGCAAAGTCACCTCTCTTGATATGTGGCCTTAGATAATTTAGCCATCTTAGTCTACAACTCTTTCGACATCGATTTAAACCTACACATATTCACATGAAATTTAAGAAAAAAATAAAAAAAATAAAATATTGCAAAACTTATAGTTTAAAACAAATCATAGAACAATAAATCATGTTATTAGAACTAAAATCAAAATTTAAAGTTTAGTAAATCATTTATAAATGTAAAAATATATTATTTTTTTAAACAAACTAAAAAAGAAAAAAAAGTAATACCAGCTCTAGCAGGAACAAGATGCCACTTTCCTTCACCATATGTTTGAATGCATTTTCTTAAAAGAAAATCTTCTTGTTCAGTCCATGAACCTTTCCTAACTCCCAACGATGCACACATAGGAGTATTCATTTTTTTATAATAATTCTAAGACATATATTTTAATTATTATACTACCATTTCTGTCTGCCTATTTATACAAAAAAAAGAAGAAGCCAAAAACCCTTTGACATACGTGGAAGAACTTTTTACCACTAAGGGAGCTCTCCACAAAATGACACTATTTATAAATTGCACTCTCATTTTCATCAAAAAGATCCAAATTAGCCATGTCCCCCCTACTAGCTATTCTGCTAGCCTTGGGACACTCTTTTTATTTCCTACTGGAACATTAATTAAATTCGGATCCCACATAGGTTCATTCAAAGATATCGCTTTTAACAAGATTTTTTTTATATTCAATGTTTTTTAATTTGATACCGCTAATTAAGGGTGAAGCAGTCCCTTCATTACACCAAAATACACATTTGGTCTCTCTTTCATTTCCATCATTTTTAGTAAGTTTTAATTATTTTATTTTTAAAAAAAATTCTTATCATTTCTTTTATTTGACGTGACTATATTTAATTGGGGTTTCATTTCATCAATTGAGAATCATGTTTATTAATTATCAGCCACGGAAACATATATCTTAAGAAGGATAAACTAGGTGATTTTGTGAGACAATTACTATTTAGTGTCTCATTCTTAATATTATTATTAGACTGAAAATTGGTAGATTCATGATTACAGGACGATGGGGCCATTATCGAAAACAAATACACGTTAGTAGAAGCGATGTCACGTCACATTTATTTATTCAATTTTTTTATAAAACACATGTAAAATATTCGGCATACTAACCATTAGACACATAGGTTTGTCTTACAGTGAATTCATTTCTCATTTTTTTATCGAATCAGTTCACCAACACATAACACATGGTGGCAAAATTAATTCTCGCTGAAATACTAAAAGCTTCTTAATGTTTTCATATGTAATCACTATTTTTTTCAATCAAAATATCTATAGAAATAGCCACAAAATATTTTTCAGTGAGAAATTTCAATAGGAATATCGTAATTCCTCACTAATGAATGTATAAACATAAATTAAATGACCCTACTTAATAATCATTTTTTGGTTTTTCATTCGGTGTCTGGTACTCACAGTGAAATCTGATTAAATTCGGATCTGCACCAGAAAGTCTCACATTGAAGGGTAAAATGCTCTCTAACAAAGACGACTCCGTATCGTGTGGACTGATGGTTGTGGGAACCACTTTACACTCACGAGGTCTCCTGTTTGAAACTTGTCCCCACCGTGTTTTATGCAGTTTTAACATATCAAAACCAAAAATATCAAAGAAATGGGAACTCTAGAAGAGGTGCTAAGTAGTAATTTCAATCATTTTTCCAAACTAGATTTTGTGTTTTGAAATGCTTAATAAAATATATGATCATTTTTCAAGATATACGTATAAAAGTTTTTTTTTTTTTTGAAATTAATAGGATTTTATGACCCCCTTCTCACTGTATGAGTCTGCCTCTGGACAAATATAATGGAGGAAATTAAGTGAATTAACGAAGTCAAAAAAAGGTTTGACATAATATGGCTCAACCAAAGAAACATTAATTTAAAAGTGGTCAAATCGTAACAATAGATCAAGAAGAAAGTGTCACGACTTGGATATTATTTTCTTTAAA
>JAJOOD010017762.1:0-19974 GCA_029582525.1 Solanum tacnaense | reverse complement strand
ATAGATTCGAGGACAATACCCAATATGTTCTTTTATGTCTTTTTAGTATTGTTTAAGTTGTGTACGGGATTAGTCCCGAATTTTGTACTCTAAAGTATTAGATGGTTTGAGACATCATGTATAAAGTCTAGAAAGTCTTTCGCTTGCCATTGTTTTTTTTTTGCAATGTTTTCTTGGTAAAAGAAAGTTTTAAATTCCTTATGGTTTTAGTGTCTATGCGATGAATGAATGCTAAGAGGCTTGTATTAGACCTCTTCGAGGTCGAGTACGCCGGTTACGACTAGGGGGTGCTCCCGGGTCGTGACATTAACACTCATGCTTCCTGCTTTCAACACAAACAATCAAAACAAAACTAAAAATTAAGTAAAACTACAACTAACAAGAATGAAAATCCTACTTAACTAGAAATTCTCAAATAACACCACTCCCCGGCAGTGGCACCATTTTGATGTTCAACGTAATCAACTGACACTATTTCGGTTCAAGTGCCAAACAATCGCGTGTAGTGATATAACCCAATCAAGGGTTGGGATCGCTCCCACAAGGAGTGGTTTTGAGAACTAATAGAAAAAATAAAATAAAGTTCTAATTAGTGATAGCTATAAACATTATCGAATATAAACATAATAAATCTAAGGGGTGACACAAGCGTCAATTATCAATGGGGGTTTGTATTAACAAACAACTAAAAAGAGAAAAAATATAAGGAAACTAGATATGGAGACGGGATTTTTGGGATATGATAGGAATATGGGATAAACTAGACTATCGGGTACATGCTTTTGATAGTAAATTGTTGAACATTTGTGACTAGGCTACACTATAGTGGGGGTAAATTCTCTCTCGAGCAACTTACCCCCAATCGACTCGGTTTCTCTCGAACACTGAGTTGCCGCATTAAGCACCGCCTCCGCCTTAGCCCATTCACTCTCTCGAGCTGAATGTGTGGGAGAAGGACTAGGGTTCACTCTCTCGAGTTGAACCCATATCGATCAAATACCACCGACTATCAATTTAGTAGTCTTAGTTTTACGACCTCTCTCTCGAGCAAGCCAAAAACACTAAGATGAAATTAAGTGCAACTACAATCCCATTAAGTTCATACACAACTACAAAACGAAATCACATTTACAAAACAAATAAACCATAAACAAGCAAGACTTAACAGATAATTTAACCCATATTCACAAAATCATACCCCAAGAATTGGGGTTTCAGTTAGACATCACTAACATTTAATTAAAAAGGAAAACCCCATAATACCCTTAACTAATTTCCCCAAAACAGTATGCAGGTCACCACGCACGGGCACCTACCCACGGGCCGGGGATTGGGACAAGTGGAGTGCTGGTGAACCGTGGTGGGGATCATGCAGCGCACTTTCTGGGCCCTGACCCATGACCCCTACGCATGGGGCATAGGCCCATTTCGTGAGTCACTGCTTTTTTGGTAGTTTTTCTAGGGTCCTCCTCAAGGACCCTTGGTTGGTCCTTGGGGGGTGGTACCTTGACGTAATAACCCAACACCCGTTACTTTAAGTACAAGAAGTTATATCTACGACTCTAACCCTTACGTCAAGCTATAGTTTTGCGTACTAGTTTCCGAAATGTTACAGAACCATTTCCCTTAGGCACAATATCACTAACAAAATCCATTTTCATTTGGCATTATCATCACATGTCTCACTGAAAATAAGAAATTCCACATCATAAGGAAGAGATAATAACTCATGCAATTCAAATGCATAATAATCCAATCAAAGCATTTTATCAATCAACAAATTAGGGTCCACAACAAGGAAATTTCCAAAGCACAACTACCAACACGTTGCCTTTTTCATTAATCCGCTTTTTATTCATTAACAACAATCACGTTGAAAAATTGAATCCATCAATTAATTGCCATTACTTACCAACACGCACAATGAAGGTAAATACAAGATTTTACAAGTTTTAAAAGGTTTAGAAGTTCACTTGCCTTAATTAATCAAAATTCAATCCAAGCTTTGATCATTCCCGCTCCAAATAATGTCCAGAACCACATTATCTAATTCAACAAATATTCACAATAAGATTCTAGAAATAACAATACCCATATCATACACTTTGAAAAATGGGCCAAATCAACTTGGAAACCCAATTCCAACAATTATGTATGAATTTGATAATCTATACTTGAAGACGTTACCCAACACATTTGGAACTCATTGGTAAAAGTGATTTTGAAATAGAAATTTAAATCAGTTTACAATCACCATATATTTTAGAGCTCATATTCATGGAAAACCTTGCCATTTGCCAATCAAAATCTAAAGATTGATGTTAAAATCTATAAATTATAAAAGAGAATTGATGTTTCAGGGTCACAAAGACTTACCAAAAGATTTAGAACAACAAATATCTTTGTAATCGCTTCTAGAGATTTTTAAAAATTAAAAATGGTGAAAATAGCGTAAAACCGCCTAAGGGTAGGCATAAACCCTCATTGGTATCGCAAAAGTGCACTTATCTTTCACGAAGGTCGTAAAATCAAACATGCCTTTGCAAAAGTAAGGGTTTGACCAGAAGACCCCTTCATGAACGTTAGTTGTTCTTCGCTAATGTGGCCCTCATGAAATTGAAAAACCTTCGCGAACGCAAGGTCTTCAGACATGAACAACATCAGCCAACAACAAAATCATTCAAAAGACCCTCTAGATTAATTCAAAACCCGGTACTCGCAAACCATATGTGAACTTAAATTAAGCTCGATGTTCTGGACTTAATGAAACAAACAAAATACAAATCTGAGGTACCTTGATGATATCTATGAAAGTCACAAGAAAGGAACATAATGCTAAAAAGGCTAAATCAAAATTAGGACATCTGAAAATTCAACCAAGCCATACCCTAAGCCTAAAATCATCCCACGTATTCAACAAAAATCATGGAATTTTTATATGTGTATCTAAACCCCGAATGTTTGTTAAAGTCAACCGAGATACTAAAATATCAATAATTTCTAACTTAAGACCTTCAATCCTCAAAAAGACTTAGAGTCTGAAAACAACAATTCTCTTAGCCCAATTTCCACATTATGAGACTCATGGAATTGACGGAATTCCATTTTTACACTCAAAATTTGAAAAGTTGTCGTAAATCATATATTAACAACTTTAAAATTTCAAATTCAAAAACATAAATAATTCAAATTATTTTACTCAATTCTTAAAACAAATTCCCAAATCCAATTGAAAATAACAGAGGGTCAATACTGGGTGTGGTAAAATGGTATATTTATAATAAATTCCAAAAATGACCTTCCGGTTCGTTATATTATCCACACCTATAAACCATATTTTTCATCAAACATAAAGTAAAAGGAAGTACTTGAAGCATCAAAAAGCTGAGGGTATGTAACACTCTGGAAACTAGTAGGCTAAGCTAGAGCTTAACATGAGGGTTATGGCGGTAAACATACCTCCTCGTACCTAAAAATAAATGTTAACGTGTTATAACGTCAAGTTTCAAACCCCAAGGACCAATAATTGGTCTATGAGGAGGGCACCAGAAATGTGTCTGGCAGTGACCACGAAGGGCAAATAATGGCCCATAGGCCCTCTCACGCATCGTGGGTGAGGGGCCGTAGGTCGAGCATACAAAATCAGGCTCAAAAACCCCAGACCACCTTCCCCAGCATGGGTCATGGGTCAAACCACAGTACATTTGTGATGGGTCATGGGTGGGCTTGGAAACTGCCTTTTGGCAGTTGCACTTAGGGGCACTTTGTGATTTTCCATTTTTAATTAATACTAAGTGACATCGTTATATACTAATTTATACAAAATATATAAGGTTTTTAAGTCCCTAAATTATGTCATCTTCCTCATAATTCCAAATCCCAAAAGAAAGACCCAAACCCTCTCTAAAATTCTCTCTCTAGAACTTCAAGGAAGAAGAAGAAGAAAGTGGAAGCTAGGATTGAAGGAACAAGCTTTTCTACTCAAATTCGTGGGGATTCATCATCAAGGTATGGTAGTCTTTCATCCATGGATATAATACATCCATGGAGTCTCTCCAAAACTCAATTTTAAATATAGAAGTTCCCCAAAAAACTAGGGTTTTACTTGAAGTCATTGATTACTTTCAAAAAATGATTCTAGTGGTTTAATTACTTTATATTATGATTGAATTGTTGGTTTATTATGGTGTTATGATGAAATTTCCCAAGAATCCATGAAATCCCCATATTACTCAATAATGATCTTGTGATGTGAGTTTATTTATTATAGAAGAATATTATGAAATTATGCTTGTAGTGGTTGAGTTAATTGAATCATGTTAATATCCATGTCTAATGTAGTAATTCTAAATGTGTTGATGGAATGTGATTTATGGCCCTTGAAGGGAAAAGTATGAGAATTATGCATGATTATGAGATTTATGTATATTCTTCATCAACATTTTGAGAGTAATGTGAATATGATTATGATCTAGTTGTTGTGTTGTTGGAAGTTATCCTCATTTATACACTTACGTTTGAATATGGTATGATGTTAAGGGTTTTCTCACAATATGATGATTCTAAGGTTGAAAGGTTATTCTTACCTATTGAATTTATGAGGTACAGTAGGAGTTATGTTGGATTGAGTGTCAAGACATTCTTCAATGAATATGACCTTGAGTTAAGATTTAATATGAACTCCATGGGTATTAATGCTTAGAACCGAGTGGATAGTCATATGAGATCGAAGCCCTCGATTTAGTAGAGGCCGGTTTCTAAGAGCAATCTCTTGGGATGGGAGGCATCACGTTAGTAGAGGCCGAGTTTTCTAGTATCAATCCCCTTATCCCAGCAAAAATGTGCCCTTATAGGTCTTTAGCTAGTAGATCCACCTAAGCTAAGAGTATGGTTCAACCTTAGGCAAGTAGGACAAGCCCTTTTAAGTGTGGGGTAGACACTGAATTTCATGTTAAGCTCACATGGTCTATGTCTGTTAAGGCTTATCCCACTATGATAGTATGAACAAGAATTTGAATTATGAACTATAGTTACTCAAGAAGCTTTACTTAGTGTGGGTGGCATTATGGGATCTTATTCATGCATTGTACAAGTATGCTTTGAAGGTATTTATGGTATATTCTTTTTATGGTATGATGATCTATGAGTTGATTACACTTATGGCTTATGCTTTTCCATTATTGTAAAAATGACGCTTTAACTTAACAAATGGCATGCATTCTACTAAAATGTCCCTTTTAGCATGTTTTCACGATTTTATGCATGGCTATCATACTTAGTGCAGTTTTGTACTAACCCGTAATTTCCTATACTTTTCCCAAGTGTATGGTATGGTCCTTAAGGTGGTCTTCATCTGGTACAAGCTTGGATTCGACTATTCTCCTAGCTTGTGTTGAGTCCTCATGAGTCGAGGACGGATGTTTCACTTTGAGTTTAATTTCTAGTTTTTCCTTCCGGACTATGTCATATGGGTTGTGTCCCTTTGCATTTGAACTATCGTAATATATTGCTATATTGAGAAAAGTCTGGACTTAGACTTTCGTTTATGAAATTTTTTGATTTGAAATGTATTTTTATTCTTCATTGTTCTATGTTTATGTTATGATATGCTAAGTGGTTTACATGGGGCCTTTCGGGGTTGTATGTGCCTTGTTATGTCTAGGGGGTACCCTTGGGTCATGACAAACTTGATATTAGAGCACAAGGTTCAAAATGATTCTAGATTGATATCTCATAATCCACGTCTAGTAGAGTCTTGTCCATGAGTGTGAAGCATGCCACACTTATGAATGAGAGTCTATATGATCTTATGGAATTTCACTTCTTTCATTTGTCTTAAGTCGTGCCTTAGAGTTTAACTATATCAAGTCCCTCTCCTAATCCTTCTCTTGTGTCTTCAGGATATGAATACAAAAATGGCTAACGCAAGAAGAATAGATGGTGATAATGTGAATGAAGAAGCTCCTCAAGCTAATCAAGCTCCGATTAATCCTCCGTCTATGTCGGATATGGAGATTATGTCGGCTTTTTAAATGTTGGCCCAAACTATGACTACTCAAGCCCAAGCGGTGACGGCACAGGCCAATAGAGATGTTGTGACTCATGTGAATCCTAATGTGAATTCGGCTGCTTCAAGGGTTTGGGATTTTGCTAGAATGAACCCTCCTGAGTTTCATAGTTCCAAAGTGGGAGAGGATCCTCAAGAATTTGTGGAAGAGGTTTATAAAATGCTTGATATCATGGGGGTGACTTCGGCAGAGAAAGTAAAGTTAGTCGTTTACCAATTGAAGAGTGTTTCTCAAGTATGTTATACTCAATGGAAGAAAAATAGGCCGGTAGGAGTGGGTCCCATAGAGTTGGAAGTGTTTAAATCGGCATTCCTTGATTTGTTCTTTCCCCGAGAGTTGAGGGAAACTAAGGTGGAAGAGTTTATTAACCTTCTTCAAGGTGGTATGAGGGTTCAAGTGTATTCTCTAAAGTTTACTCAATTGATAAAGTATACTCCGGCTTTGGTGGCTGATTCAAGGGATATGATGAGTAGGTATTTGACGGGTGTGTCCAGATTGGTAAGAAAAAAATGCCATTAGGCAATGCTTCATGATAATTTAAATATCTCACATCCTGTGGTGTATGCCCAACAAATGGAGGATGAGAAACTCCAAGACAAGAATATGGAGGTGAAACCAGCTATAATCGGTGATTGGAATTTCTCCAATGCTAAGTCCGATGGACAAGGTCAATCAAGGTTCAAAGAAAGGGTTTCCAACCAAGGTTCCTCTAATGCTCCCCCAAGGGTCAACAAAGATAGGGTTTCAAATCCTACACCTCAAGGAGGTAATAGTGGTGGTTCTTATGTTTCTAAGCCTGGTTGTGCAAAGTGTGGTAGAAAACATGATGGCATGTGCCTAATTGCCTCGGATGGGTTATATGGTTTTGGAAAGAGTTAGGCCACATGATGAGAGATTGCCCGGTACTCATGGCCAAGGGGAGAGAAGGCAAGTAAGCACCTCCAAGCGGTTCCCACTCCAATGCTCAAAAGCAAAACCACTTTTATGCTCTTCAATCTCGAGGTGACCAAGAGAGCTCCCCGGATGTGGTGACCCGTATGTTAAAAGTGTTTTCTATTGATATATATGCCTTATTAGATCCCAATGCTACTTTTTTCTTTGTGACACCTTTTGTGGCAATGAAGTTTTAAATACTCTCTGAAGTGTTAGTAGAAAGTAGAACCTTTTGTAGTCTGTACCCTGGTTGGTGACTTGGTGGTGACTAAAAAAGTCTATAGAAGTTGTCCCATCTACTTATTCCATAGAGTTACTTTGGTGGATTTGGTAGAGTTAGACATTTTAGACTTTGATGTGATTTTGGGTGTGAATTGGTTGCATGCATGTTATGCCTCTATAGATTGTAGGACTCGGGTTGTTAGATTCTAATTTCCAAATTAGCCCATTTTAGAGTGGAAGGGTGGAAATTCTATGCCTAGAGGTCAATTTGTCTCTTGTGTTAAAGCTAGGAATATGATCTCCAAAGGGTGTATTTACCATCTTGTTAGGGTGATTGATGTGGAGTCCACAACCTCTTTTCTAGAGTCGATTTTAGTAGTGAATGAGTTTCCAGAAGTTTTTCCCGATGATTTACCCGGTGTTCCTCCCGGATAGGCAACGTATCTCCATTCCTCCTTATAGAATGGCTCTGGCGGAGTTATAAGAGTTGAAAGAGCAACTAAAGGATTTATTAGACAAGGGTTTTAACCGACCAAGTATCTCTTCGTAGGGTGCTTCGGTGTTATTTGTTAGAAATGAGGATCGGTCGGTCTCTTAGAATATGCATCGATTATCATCAATTGAATAAAGTGACCAGCAAGAATAAATATCCCATTACGAGAATTGATGATTTGTTTGACCAAATTCAAGGGGCTAGCTACTTCTCTCAGATTGATCTTCGTTCAGGTTATAACCAACTAAGGGTGAGAGGGGTTGATATTTCAAAGACGGCCTTAAGAACCCGGTATGGTTACTATGAGTTTGTGGTAATGTTGTTTGGGTTGACTAATGCCCTGGTGGCATTTATGGATTTGATGAATAGAGTGTTTAGGCCATACCTATACATGTTTGTGATTGTTTTTATCGATGATATCTTGATCTATTCAAGGAGTGAGAATGAACATGTGGACCATTTGATAATTGTGTTGCCAGTTCTTAAGGACCAACAACTTTTTGCAATGTTTAGAAAGTGTGAACTTTTGTTAAGGTCTATAGCTTTCCATGATCATATTGTGTCAAGTGAGGGTATTGAGGTAGATCCTATGAAGAAGGATGCGGTCAAGATTTAGCCTAGACCTCTAACTCCTTCTGACATTATAAGCTTTTTGGTTTTGGCCGGTTACTGTAGGAGGTTTATTGAGGGGTTTTCCTCTATTGCTTCTCTGTTGACGACTTTGACTCAAAAGAAAGCTAAGTTTGAGTGGTTGAAGGCTTGTGAGAAAAGCTTCAAAGAGTTGAAAGATAGACATACGTCCGCTCCGATGTTCACTTTACCGAAAAGTATGGATGGTTTTATGGTATATTATGATGCCTCTAGAGTGGGGCTGGGATGTGTCGTCATGCAAAATGGGAAAGTTATTGCATATGCTTCAAGGAAACTTTCCTACCCATGATCTTGAATTAGCGGCGGTGGTATTTGCCTTGAAAATATGGAGACATTACTTTTATGGAGTTCATGTGGATGTTTTTATCGATCATAAAAGTCTTCAATATGTGTTTAGTCAAAAGGACTTGAATCTTCATCAATGAAGGTGGTTAGAACTCTTGAAGGATTATGACATGAGTGTCCTTTACCACCCCGTAAAAGCTAATGTTGTAGCGGATGCACTTAGTAAATTGTCCATTGGTAGTGTAGCTCATGTCGAGGATAAAAAGAATGAATTGGTTCGTGAGGTGCATAGATTGGCCCGACTAGGTGTCCAACTAGTGGATTCCACCACGGGTGGTGTTATGGTCCATAATGGCTCTGAATCATCCTTTGTGATGGATGTGAAGATCAAACAAGACCTTGATCCTATATTGGTTTAGTTGAAAGAGTCGGTACTCAAGAAGTCCGTTGAGGCTTCCTCCCAAAGGGGAGATGGGGTGCTTACATACCAAGGTCGATTATGTGTTCTGGATGTTGATGGTTTTAGGGAACAAATTTTAGAGGAAGAGCATAGTTCTTGGTATTCTATTCTTCCAGGAGTCACCAAGATGTGCCATGATCAACGAGAAGTCTATTGGTGGAATGGTATGAAAAGAGATATTGCGGGATTTGTAGACAAATGTTCTAATTGTCAACAAGTTAAGGTTGAGCATCAAAGTCCAGGAGGCTTATCCCAAGAAATAAGTATTCCCACTTGGAAGTGGGAAAAGGTGAATATTGATTTTATTGTGGGCTTGCCTCGCACTCGAAGGCAACATGATTCTATTTGGTTCATTTTAGATAGGATGACAAAATAAGCCCACTTCTTTCCCATCAAGGTTTTTAATTCAGCTTAAGACTATGCCAAGTTGTATATAAGTGAGATAGTGAAGTTGCATGGGGTCCCTTTATCTATTATTTTGGATCGGGGTACTTAATTTACTTCACACTTTTGGAAGTCATTCCGGAAAGGGCTTGGTACTAAGGTTAATCTTAGCACAACTTTTCATCCCCAAACCAATGGGCAAGCGGAGCGTACCATCCAAACATTAGAAGATATGTTAAGGGCATGTGTAATAGATCTCTAGGGTAATTGGGATGAACACTTGCCATTAATAGAGTTTTCCTACAATAATAGCATATTCCCTCACACTCATGCTTCCTTGATGAAGGTTAATGAACTCTAGCTCCTTGGCTTCCCTCATCTCCAGGGGAAAGAATCTATCAAGAAAAGCCGATGTAAACATTGTCCACTCTACAGGACCCGCTTCCACCGATCTTGCCTCTTTCCATTGGTTGTACCACACTTGTGAAACACCTTTCAATTGATAAGAGCCCAATTTCGCCTTCTCTATCGGAGTCACTCCCATAATAACAGGTACCTTATAGTCCTCATTGATAAACTCTGGAGGATGCTCCTCAATTCATCATAAAATCCCTTACCCTTGAAGTCGACATTCCCATATTTTCACAGGGACTACATCCTCTCTAGTAGCTTGGGCCGTCACGGATCGATCCGACATTTGAAAATCCAATCTAAACTCCACATTCGTAACTTGTTCGGCCAAAGGATCAACCAGAGCTTGAAGAGAAGCTTGGGGAGCAGCTTCTTGTTCCACGTTCTCACTCACATTCCTTCTAGCGTAAGTCCTTTGAGTAGACATATCCTGAAGAGCATAAGGTAAGGTTTAGGAGAGAGACTTTATAGAGTTAAACTCTATCGTACAACTTAAGAGTAATGAAAGAAGTGGAGTTTCCTAATCATCTTATAGCCTCTCATTCATAAATGTGGCATGTTTCACACACATTAACAAGACTCTATTAGACGTGGCTTATGAGACATCCTAGGATCATTCAAAACCTTGTTCTCTGATTGCCAAGTTTGTCACGACCCAGTGGTACCCTCTAGATGTAACATGGCGTATAGAACCCCGAAGGACTCTATATAAACAACTTAGCATATCATAACATAAAGTAATAGAACAATAAAGAATAAAACAACATTTAAATCCAAAAATAGTTTTATAGAAAAGCAGAAGTCTAACTCATGTCTCAACATAGCCATCTATTACAATTGAATGAAAGTGGGCCTAGCCCATATATCATATTCAAAAAGAAAATACGGAAGAGAAACTACAATAAGGAATGTTCTTCCTCAAAGCTTGAGGACTCACCAAGCTCAGGGAGAATCAAAGTCCATTCTCTAGCCACTAAAATGGGAATCTTCTCTGTCAGACCCTACATTTGGTAAAAATTGAGGCAAAAGTATGCGTTTGTACAAAAATGCACTAAGTATGAAAACTATGCATAAACATATTTAAACATTCAAAGATGTACTTTTCATTTCAGGAGATGCAATTGACCAAGTAAAACATTATATAAAAAGGTTTGGCAACATGAGTGATAACATTATGGTCAATGCAACTAAATCAACATTAAAACTTTGAACACATGTGAGATACTTCTTTATGTAACCTTAGTTTATTAATCATCTTGTTGTGGAAATATTAGCCTTAACCGACATAGAGACCATGTGAGCTATATCATGATCCCCCGGTGTCTCCCACACCGAAAAAGGATTTTTCTACTTGTCCAAGGTAGAACCATGAACTTCTCGATTAAGTGGATCCACAAGCTAATCAACCTATGTGGGCACATAGTTTAAGGGATAAGGAGATTGCTACTAGAAACCAGGCTTGTACAAGCGGGAGAGCTTCCATCTAATGAGTCTTCTTCATGAAACTCGGCCTCTACTTACAGGAGAGCTTCCATCTCAATGTCAATATCCACTCGGTTCTAAGCATAATTCCCATGGAATTGTATTTTCTTACTTATTCTCATTATCCATGGAAAGACATGTCATCTTTTCAATTAAATCTAGTTCATTAGGATTGGTTTTATTCATTGATTCAATTAGGTGAGAATATATTTTAAACCTAAGAATCCTTTCTATGTGAGAAAACCTTTCAAATCATGCTTGTATGTGTTTATGTGAGTAGCCTTTCAAAACACAACATAAAACATAATCATTTTGGAACATTACTCTCAAAGCATCCTTAACATTTTCATAGGTTTTATAAGATCATGCATAAACTCATACTTTGCCCTTTCAAATTTCAAAGCTTACTTTCAATCACCAAATCGAAAATTCAAGAAATATATAGGGATTTTATCATAAATTCATGTAATTCTATTACTTCATGCTTTAGATCATAAAATCATGTTGCATAATCAACCACCCACATCCTATGATCACAATTTTGAAAACATGGGGGTTCGGATGGGTTCATAGGGGAAACATAATAAAAGCATTGTAAATAATAAATTCATGCATATTTAAACATAATTAAATCATTAATATAAATAATCAAAAGAACCCGTAGTGATTGAACAAAACCCTAGCTATTTGGGGAAATCTACTATTTGAAATAGAGGAATTTGAGGGCTCCATGAATGATAGGTATTCATGGATGAAAGCTACAATACCATAACTCCAATTACTAGCCTTCAATGGATAATTTAGATCGTTAGCTTGAAACCCTAGTTGAACCTTCTTCTTCTTTTTCAAGTTTTGTAAAGAGAGAATATTTAGGAGGAGATTTGATTTCTTTTGGGGAATTTGGAAGAATGAATTAAATGTGGTGAATTTGGGAGTAAAAATACTTATATATGGGTTCTAAATATAGGAAAAACTACATAGCATAAATATAATTAATTAGGAAAAGACCCAACTAATCCCAAAAATGACAGAAAACAATCGATCCATGACCCACCACCGATGGACCGTGGGTAGACCTATAGTCTATCCTTCACATCTGTGGTTGGTGGTGAGAGAGTTTTCACATCTGTGGTTGGTGGTGACCCATCAAATGTACTCTAAACTAGACTATGTTATCAATAAGGTATGACTATGTGAAAGGTCATTCCCACATGATGTAGGTTGTATGATGAAAGGTAATTCTCATCTTAGAAACCTTTGAGCTATATGATATGAGGGATTAAGTCCCTAAAGCCTATTTTCTGAACTAATGTTAAATAAAGGCTTAAAGATGATTAAAAAGGGAGTTGGAGCTTAGCACCGAGTGAACATGAAAAATGAGAGTGGGGGCTTCACATTTAGCATGTCCAGCTTCCCACAAGAGAACCTTCACGTTTAGCAAGTCCGGGTTCCCAACATAGATACTGGCTCATGAGATCGAAACCTCCACGCTTAGTAAGTCAAGGTTTTCTAGTAGCAATCTCCTTGTTCCATAACTACGTGCCCCTGTAGGTATTAGCTTAGTAGATCCACAAGATAACTATTATGTATGTAGGTCCTACTTTGGCTAGTAGTACCCTCTCTTTTCGGTGTGGGAGTAGAACACCGGATTCCATGTAGCTCACATGGTCTATGTCATTTATGGCAATGTCTCCCGAAAGTTAAGAAATGAACTAAGATAAGAATATGAACTCTAGTCATGATTTCTTGAAGAGTTACTTAGTGTAGGTAGGACTATGGATCCTACTTATGCATTGCACAAGTGGACTCTAAGGGAGGTTATGATTAGGCTCTTTATGTAATGAAGACTATGGACTATGTATGTTAATATGAAAGCATGTCAAAGTTGACTTTACTTATGTCAAGACATGAAGTATGATTATGCATGTGAATTACACTTATGACTTCTTAATGGGTTTGCTTAGTATATGTGGGGGTATGGGACTCCATTTGTACATTGCACAAGTGAGCTTGTGAAGGGGTTGTGAGGGTGGTTTACCTATGATATGAACTAAATGGGTTATGACTAATGATGTAGTAAATGAATGAGTCCTTATATGATGTTATGAAGTATGTTGGTCTTATGTCTAATGTTAAATGAAGATGTTATGACTTGTTGAATATGATGTGCCTAGTCTATGGTGGCTTCCTACGAACACTTGGTGGGAGTAGTATTATGGGATGCTACTTGCACATTGCACTAGTATGACTTGGGAGTTGTCTTAGGTGATGGTTCCTATGTGAATACTATGTCTTATGGTGTGGTTATGACTTTATGAATATATGTGGTTGGATTGATGAAGGCTATATGTAAGTTCACCCTTGGTAACCTTAAGGTGATACATTGTACCAAGTATTCCCTAAGGATTGCTTGAGGAAAGGAGTTAAGATAAAGAGTAAGGTAATGTATTGTATGCATTAAACGTGCCTAAAATGTTATAAGTGGCTCTATGTGCTATTATGAATGGTTTCCATGTGTATGATGATGTATGTGGTTTATATTGTTCCTATTGTGCTAAATGTTCTTGAAGTTTCTCTAAAAAGGCATGATGCATGGTTTCCAACTAAATGTCCTTTTAAAAGCATGTTTTGCATGGTTATCATACTTAGTGCATTCTTGTACTAACAACATTCTTCTTCATCTTTTTACACCAAGTGTAGGTGGTGGCGGCTAAAGAGTCTTTCCTAGAAGTAAGGAGCTTGGCTTACTATTCCCAAGTTCGGATTTTTCCTTAAAGATTCAAGAACCTTTATGTTAAAGAGTTTCCTTAAGTTCTATGTACTAGATAGTAGTTTCTTTTGTATTGTAAGGGTTGTGTCCCTCTTGTGTTATAGTCGTGTTTTAAGATGGCTACCTTGAGACGTAGTACTCTGATTTTGTATTAAAGGTTTAAATAAGGTGACTGTTTAAGTCTTGTGTTATATTATGAAAAAGTTTTAAATTTTTCGCTATTTTTCTATGATAAATGCTATTACGAATGCTAAGTGCTTGTATAAGACCTCTGAGAGGTGGAATACACCGGTAACGGCTAGGGATGCTCTCGGGTCGTTACAAACTTGGTATCAGAGCACAAGGTTATGAAAATAGTCTTCGGATTCAACGTCTCATCAGCCACGTCTAGTAGAGTCTTGTTTATCTGTGTTAGTCGCGACACATCTATGAGCAAGAGGCTATAGGATGATAGAGGTTTCACTTTCTTTATTACTCTTGTGTCGTGCCGTAGATCGTAACTCCATATGATCTCTCTCTCTTATTTTCCTTTGTCCGGTGCTCTTCTAGATGTGAGTACTTGAAAGGGGTGATGTTGCAAGGATCAAGGGAAGAATAGGTGAGTTTTAATGCTTATTATGAAGTGGTGACTATATGAGTATATATGAAGTTAGATTTGGAAATGGTATTGTGATGCCAATCGTGGCTATGTGTAACATATAAGGTTGGGAGCATTACATTGAAAATGTTGTATAGTGGTATAGTTCTCATACGGTAAGAATCATTACGGTAAGAATGAAATCCTTTTTAGGATGATGAGTTGCTTTATAGTGATGGGTAATGATAGTAGAAAGTCATGGTGTAGATTTGAGAAGTTTTGAAGGAATGTGGTAACTAGTGTGAGTTGAAAGTTGCTCTTTTCTTATGAGTGATGCTTCATGGTTGTCCTTGTGTGAACCAGAGTTCTTGTGTAGGCTTTCCTTAAGAGTGGAAAAAGGGGCTTTGTTCCATGAGTTGGGATAGTGTTTTGCTCTAAGGTTAAATTGGAGAGTTGCATGTACCCCTTAGTTCATAGGAAGGACAGAGAATAGATGTTGACCAACTCTAAAGAGGATAGTTGTCTTGTAAGGTTGATCTTAACTATGGTCATTCAAAGATGGTGTTTAGATAATACCTAGGCATGGTTGAGCGGAAAGTTACACCAAAGGTGATGATAAGGGTATGATGTGATAAAGAGTTAATTAAGCTCACCCCAAGTGGGGGATAATGTGCCTAGATGGTAAGGTTTTGAGTGCCCTTAATATTTCTACATTGAACTTCCTTGAGTTCTCCATGTTGAGAACCACTTTGGGTGACAGATATGAAGCAGAGTGGTATAGATATTCATTTTGTTTGGATTCTTGAAATCCTCACCTAAGGGATTATAGTGAAGATTTAGTGGAGAATGGTTCCTACCTTAGAGCTGAAGGAGGTAATGATTAAAGGAGTTTGCGTAACTTGATCCCAAGAAAGGGGGGGATTGTGCTTAATTGGTAAGTGATAGTTCTCTTGGTTACTTTAATGTGCTCTTAGATGGGTTTACCCTAAGTGGGGGATGATGAGTGAGTAGTAAGGTTGTTAATATCCTTATCCTTTCCTTCTATTCTTATTCAAGCTTGAGACCAAACAGTTCCTAGCAGCTTGTTCATGTTTGGAGTTTTGCATATGATTATGAGTTGCATGATCTCCGTATGTTATGCATGTCCTAGAAGACACTATGTTATGCATGTTTTGAAGGATTCTTATTACATAAAAATGGAATTTTAGTAATGAAATTCATGTATCTCATGTCAATATGCATCTTACTATGGTGAATGCACTCTTGACTTCATGAGGAAGAGAGTAGAGCATGCTTAGGTTAGGAGTTGAGAATTTCTCCTTAAATGAATTGACCTTTGTGTAATGCTTGCTTATGAGTTTATGATGCCATGTGTGTATGCTGTGACTAGGAGAAGGTAGTCCCTCCTTGAACATAACTAAACATGGTAATGCCATGTATGTTCTTGATAATATGATGATTAAATGATAAGACTAATAGATGATCTATAATCCTCATGTTAGGGTGTAACTAGTATGAATTGCTGAATTGCCTCATGAGTGGAAATGTTGATCATGTCTATATGTGCATTTGAAAGAAATTGCATATTGGACCCTATGATGATATAAAAGGGATAAATATCATGTCATGATTGGGAGAAGGTAGTTCCTCCTACGAACATGAGACAGGCCTATGTGGTTGATGCATTATAAGTCGGTTAAAAAAGTTTCTACTTGCTTGTGTTGCATGAGTTGATTTGAAGTGCATGCTTAAATGATTTCTTATGATAAATTTGCATAATGTGCTTCAATGAGATAGTTGCATGTTGTGTTTCTTTGGTGTTTGAAATGATAATGATGATTTGGAGAAGGAAGTTCCTCCACTGAAATAGGAAATAATAAAGTTGATGCATAAGGAGTTGGTAGATGTGTTACTACTTTGTTGAATTGCACAAAGTTGTTTTGAGCCTTTTATGTGGAGTTGATATTCCTCCTTGATGTGTGCTCCTATGTTAATATTGTATGTTGTGTATTGTGACCTGCTAGTTGGGTCATTGAGTCCTCGGAAGTGTTTTAAGTGTTATTCGAGGACGAATGTTCCTAAGTGGGGGATATTTTAACGACCCTCAAAATGAAGTAGGATAAAGTAGAGCCTCACATGGATTTTATGCATTAATAACTTGTTAAAATAATGAAAAATAGCCTTTTTAGTCAGTTTTAAAGAGTTTGCAAGTAAAACGTCAAGGGATGACCAAGACGTTCGGAAATAAGTATTTTACGTGTTGGTGTGTTCTAGTATGTTGTTCATATTTTTATGTGTTGTTTGGAGTCTAAAATCAGTTGAGGTGACCCTAGTGTCTTAAAAAAATGTTTTTAGGGTCAAAACGTTCGGGTACGGCTCCCCGTGACCACCCTAAGGGTCCCCGAGGAGGACCCTAACCTTTGGCCAAACAAGCTGCCAAGGCAGCTTGAAGTTGCTCATGGAAGGAGCATTTTCGCGTCGCGGACTAGCTCCACCAATGATAAAAAGTTTTTTCCGCGTCGCGGACTCTTCTATCTCGAAATTTAATTTATGAAACTTGTGGGAAGACCTCCGCTTCGCGAACTTGTTTCCCGACGAAATCTGCGAAAATAAAACTCAAGTTCGACTTGTTTAAAAGGTCCAACTAAGTGAGGGGTAGTTTTGGTACTTTGGGGAGTTATTATAAACGGTTATTCTACCTGTTTTAGGGTATTTTAAGTTGGTTAAAACCCCAAAACCTAGAATTAGACCCCATTCTTTAAATTGATCTTTCCCTCTCAAAATAGATTCTCTCAAAAACTCAATTGAAGACCTTGATGAAACTGAAGCTAGAAGATGGGTTTTCAACTGATTTCTTCTTCAATTTCACGGGTCTTCAATAATTAAGGTATGGTAAATCTTGATTCTTGAATAACCTCTCATTTAAGGAGTTCTATCAAATATTTTCAAAAGTGATTCAAAGACCAAATTCCCAATTTTCAATCTAAACATGGGTCCTTTGTCAAATGATTTTCTAAATCATTCTATTGATGAATTAATGTGGAATTAAGTTTTTAAGATAGTTTTCAAAGGAATTCTTGAAGAACCCATGATCTCCAAATTCTCGAAAATTGGCCTACGATGTGGGTCTTTGTGAATATGATCTCTATTGGTGAAATATTGTTTAGATTAGATTGTATTGATGTTTCCTATGATTATCTATACTTATTAATGTTGAATTTTTGGTATATTGATGAGTTGATAATTATGGCCTTATGGGCAAAGTTATGGGTTGATCCTTTTGTTTATAGAATTGTACTTAGATTATGTTTATGTTATTGAATTACATTGCTGATTCGTATTGATATCTATGTCAATTGATTATGAATTGTTGAGGATTGATCCTTGGTGATCATGGCTTGGAGAATTGGTAAGTTGACCTAACTTCTAGTCTATAGTATGAGAATTGATGTTGTGTTGTTTGGTCCACTTATGGTGGCGATTTTTACTTCTTGTCTATGTATGCATGTTAAGATCATGTCCTTGAAGGCAATAGATGTGAAGTGAATTGATAATTATGATGCATATATTTATGAAGTTGTTGTATGAAGGTTATGTATGAAATCCTCAATGCTAGCATGATGTTTAAATAAAGTTGATGATGAGGAGTATAATGTGAATGATAATATTAGGGATAAGGTGTGGTCTAAATGATTAATTATGTTAAGAGCTATTGTGGAATGACCCCTACCTATATGACCCCTATATGAATGTGTTATCATATACATGTTAGGAGTACCTATTCAATGTTGAATGTGTCATTATCTCCTATGATGAAGTGTGGGTGTGTGGTCTAGAATCCCTAAAGGCTTTATATGTGAATTGCTTATGATTTGGGGACATTGTGAATGTGTTGTGATCCCTTGAAGGGCAGTGCACTAAATGTCAATGTTGTTGCTAGTATGTCACGATGAGGACCAATATACGCACACACACTATACATGTATAGCTATGAATATGATGTGTTACGGTGTCTATTGAAAGGTTAACTCTTATATGCACCCCTACATCTTATTATGCATGCAAAGTGTATGATTACCAATGTAACACCCCAAAAATGCTAACAAGAGTCGTGTGTCGATAAACCACTACTTAATTACTACAATATGTTTATTCTCATTTTGGGAACTTGAAATAATGTTATATTTGCAACCTTGCTTAAAATAATTGTCATCGTAATTTAATGTATTGTATGGGGGTATTTGCGTAATGTTTTAATTAGAAACATGTATAGCTTTAAAAGGAGGTGAAGGATGTGTATATATATATATATATATATAGGTGTATATGTATGTAATTGGGCAGCCAACTTTTAGGGACAGCTGTGTATTTGATGAGCACCTCTTGTGTTACTATATTTTGATACCTCCTCTTAGGAAATTCGTCTCAGTTGAAGTATAAGTCCCTTAGAACATTATCTAACATGTTGTTCTTCAAGATCACAAGAGAAAATCTTGGTCCTTTTGGTTGGAAATCTAGTTACACTATTCTCTTTGGTAAGTAGTAACACCTGTTTTTGAGCTGGGTAGCGTTTAGTAGATTAAGCATATATCTCGTTCTGTAGAACTTTGTTTACTGTGAATAAACATGATTTGGAAAGGTAATTCGTATATGTACAACTCTTATGTTTATGTTAAACTCTAATTTGGTTGTTATGGATTCGAAATATGGGACGCATCATAGGCTTACTTGTGATGATAACCCTATTTTATGTCATCATTATTGAGCTGCTAGAAAGTAAATAAGTTATTGAATTCATTTTTAAGTTTGTATATCCTCGTGTACAAGTTAAAGACTTTGATACGCTGCTAGGTCTACGATTTGACTAATGGAGTTTTGTTGGACTGTTTTTGTGCTAAAGAACAGAGGTTTGTGGATAAACCTATACTTGTATTTTCTTTTACCTGCTGGTATATCTGAAAGTTATCTTGGTACCTTGGTTACATCTTGTCACTTTGCATTGTCGTATTGGTATTCTTTAATACATTACAGATGCTTGTGTAATTTGCCCACTTGTACGGATTGTCTGATCACTTGGCACTCTGTAACGACCCGGAAAATGATAGAGTGAAACTAGAGCCTCACATGTGAGTTTAGAGTCGAGAACTTAATGAAATGATTGTATTTGAATTTGACCCAAAAAGTTCTTAAAAATGTGCTTCGGAAGTTATCGGAAACTTGTTTAGCTACTTATAAAAA
>JAJOOD010017761.1:0-27628 GCA_029582525.1 Solanum tacnaense | reverse complement strand
TATCTCATGTAATATTTACCATCCTTAGTGGATATGATCTTGTGCATGTATTCTCGCATTATGACAGAAGGATTGGTAAACTCAAACTTACTCAAGGCCTCTAAGATGAACAGATCAATAACCGAGGAACCATTTCATTTTTTTAATCTAGGCAACAACACTTTATTAACAAACTCCAAGAACAATTGATATTTCCTTTTAAGATGCTTCTTGGGAACACTGGTACCGTTGAGATTTTGGAATTTGTTGATTTTCTGAGTAAACTGTTGTAAGACAGATCCTCCAGCAGTCAACCTGGTCCCTTCCCTAGACATATTCATAATGTCTCCCAAAATTTCCTCATTCAGAAGGAAGGAATAGTTGCCTACCTAAGTATTTATATTCCCATCAGTAACAACCATGTTGTAATAGAAATCCCTCACTTTTGACTCATGCAACACATGTAAGTGACCTGAAACAAATGGTTCCCACTCTGAATTTTGTTTTTCATTTCAAGGTCTGACACCCTCCCATTTGCAATGCTTTGAGTTCTCAAAATATCAACCCTTTTCTTTTTGGACATCATCTCTTCCACCTTCTTCTTTTTGCTTGTTGAACCAAGTCCCTCTTCACACTCAAGAATTTTTTCATCCAGTAGGTTGATTAATGACGTTTCAAAGACACTTCATCCAATTCTAAGCGTCAACGATTGTTAATCAGTATATAACCCAACTAAATAAGTTGGGGTCGAATCCCACAGGGAGCAGTACGTGTTTAAGATTCAATTGTGAAGTACAAATATGATCAAATCAATCATAGGAATAGAAATTATTGAATAAAGACATAATTCAAACAAGGGGGTAACACGAATGTCAAATGAGGGGCTTTGATTTGAAATTATCAACTACAAACAGTGGTAATCAATATGAAATAACAATAATGAGACGGTTTCTTGGGATGTGATTCGATTATAGGCTAATATAGACAAATGGGTAATTACAACTATAATAAAATAGCCAAATATTAGTGAGTAAGCTAGACTATAGAGGAGGTTAACTTTCTCTCGAATAATTTACCCCGAATCAAGTCGATTTCTCTCAAGCATTAACAAGCATGCAAATTAAGAACATTCCACACCTTAGTCCATTCACTCTCTCAAGCTAAATGTGTGGAAAAGAATTTAAAAATTCACCCTCTCAAGCTGAACCCATGACAACCCAATACCAACAGACCATCAATCAATAATCTTAGTTTTTAAGACCTCTTTCTCGAGCAAGCCAAAAACACAAGGGTAGAACTGCATTTGCAACTACAATTCTTAAATTAAACCACAATTAATGATTGAACTCACTTCTAAATAGCATTTAAACTAACAATTAACAATTCCCATAAGCTAAACCAGCTCATAATCACACCCCCAAGAATTGGGGTTTTAGCTAGACATCATAAAAAATAAAAAAATCGTTACCAAATTGAGTTTCCATCAATTGGGTAAGATTGATTTCGTCTTTACAATGGTCCAATTCTAAGAATCTCAAAGGCCCACTTTCAATTTCTCAAAAGTGAAAAACTTCAATTCTTCAAAGCTAAAGGAAAACTAGAGAAAACTTGTCTCAAATATGTTCTAAAGAGTAATTGATACTAAACTAATTGTTCAAAAATGTATTTATAGTCGCCAAAAATATGCTGCGAAGAGTCACTCGGCGAAGTAAGTCGGGCTCGTCGAACCACTCTGCGATCTGCCCTTTGATCATTTCCATCGCCCTTCTGCCTTGGCCTTTAGCATCTTCAGGGTCTGTAACTTTGAGTGATCCAACACTGCATCGCGGAACCACTCGGCGGTCCGCCAACTGCTCTTTTCTCTCGCCAACTTGGTTCTTTCCTTCAAGGCTTGGCACACTGAAACTTTAGGCAGTCAAGTAGCCATTCGACGACTCGCCAAGTGGACTTGGCGATCACCAGGCTTGCTTTTCTTCATTCTTTCAGCTTGTTTCGTTCCTTTTTGCAAATTAGTGTCCTTGCTTTGTTCCTCAATCCATATACCTGGAAATCAAGGGTTTTACATCAGTTATTGGCATAAAATAAGCGTTTGAGGACACTAAATCTATATAAATAAAGCCCTAAATGAGTCCAAATCTCAGACTCATCATAGGTACAAAGGGTTTAGACATTTAGAAGTGTTTTTGAGAGAGGAGAAAATAGGGTTTTGAAAATTTCTAAGTTTGGAAGGGGTTTTAATTTTTAGGGGAGATCGAAAAAAAAAAAGGAATATAAAGGAGGTAAAAGGGTGTATCAAGTGAAAGGAACTGTCACTTGGTATTCAAATGATGGGACAATGGTCAGATACCTGGATGACAGACACGTGGTAATTGCAACGGTTGCAATGTTAAGAGTGCTAACCTTCGAGAATGGACTAGGTCTCTCTGTAGTTTGAATGTAATTGCATATATCTTTCCTGACCTCCATTTTTCCTTCAGCACTTGTGCAATGTGTGTGTATACCTACAAAAGGTATAAGACTCAATTTGCTAAAACATACATAACTGAAAAACAAAGATACCTGCTCCCTTTGCATAGTCATGGGACGGTTGATTGATTCAGGTAGGATCCAGTCAGTCAAGTTTCAATATCCCTAATCTCTAATTTATTTATCTTGGCCAGATCTTCTAAGAGCTTCAGGCTGTTGTTTGATCCACAGGAGTTGAGCACACCAAGCTACATCTGCTACGAGTTGAGCACATCAAGCTGCATTTATTACATACTCTGCTTCAGTTGTTGAAAGAGCAACCGAATCTTGCTTTTAGTCCCCATGAAATGAAATATGAGCTCATAAAATAAGTCATTCCTGAGGTACTCTTTCTATTAACTTGATACCCAACATTATCAACTTCACCATATTCCTTTAAATAAAAAAAAGTCTCATGATAGACAAAATAGAATCAGGTCCTTGTCTTCTTCAAATGTCTTAGGATTCTCTTAGCAGCTTCAAATGTGATTCCTTTGGAAAAGCCTGGAATCTTTCATAAATCTCAACACTTGTGTCATTTACATCTGGACCAGATCCATTAGCATCCAACTTCGAGTTGGTCTCTATGGGAGTATCAATTGTCTTGGCATCCATAATATAAAACTTCTTCAACAACTTCTTGAACTTTTCTTGACAAACAAAGGTACCTTTACAAGTTTTCTTGATCTACAGCTCCAAGAAGAAACTTTATTCTCCCATCATGCTCATTTCAAAACTCACTACTCTTGAGTGCAACAAACTCTTCACACAACACCTCAAAGGTTGCTCCAAAGATGATATCATCAATATATACCTGAATAATTAGCAATTAATTTCCTTGTGATTTCAAAAAGAGGATTTTGTCAATTTTACCTCTTTTGAAACCATTGTTGAAGAGGAACTTGGACAACTTGTCAGCTGGTCGGGGAACCAAGTGTCATACTTGCATATTTCAAACTGAGCTTGATCAGTTTTTTCATTCTCACCTTTAGAATTTGCATTATCAATTTGAACTGCATTATCTTTGTTCAGTATTATCTACCAAACCAGGTCCCTCATCAGGTTCATCATCTGCATCATCTTCTTTGGGATTGCTAGATTCGTGAAGAGGATATTATTAAGCAAGCTCAATGTTTAGAAAATCTCTCTGAATCTAAAGCAATTCTTTCATCTCAGAATCTTCTTTATTTTGTAACTTCTCAATTCTTCCAGACAAATCAAAATCACATGAACATTTTTTTAATGCACATATTTTTGTATACACCCGATAAGCCTTGCTGAAGGAAGAATATCCCACAAATGCTCTTTCATCATTATTGGGATCAATCTTCCCAATATCATCCCTCCCATTGTTCAGAACCAAACATTTACAACCAAAAGCCTTTCGATAACTCAATTTAGGCTTTCCATTGTTGAGAAATTCATGAGGAGTTTTGTTGAGGATTTACCTGATCAGACATGTTGGTCATATAGAGACATAGTCAAAGTGAACCTTGAGAAGTCGTCCACGTTCACAAATATACACTTCCTTCCTTATCTGCTTTAAATCTTCACTAGACCATACAAATACATATGGAGCAGCCCAAGAGGTATGATGGTGCTCACTTGCTTCTTCTACTTGAATGATGAGCTGCTTTACTTTCCCTTAGCAAGAGTATCACAAACTTTGTCATCTACAAATTTTATCTTTGGCAGATAGTGAACCAGGTCACTTGACACAAGTTTATTCAGTAGAGAAGAACTCACACGACCAAGTCTACTGTATCCTAGATTAGTGTTCTCACCTTGAGCACTAAGTAAAGTGAGGATGTTACTACGAGCAGTGTTTAGATCAACAGTATACATGTTCTTGCATCTCCTTTCTATCAAAATCACCATCCAAGAGATCATAATAGAACCACACATTTATTTGATAAGAACTTAACTCATTTCCTTTATCACCAATCTGTGAAACACTTAGAAGATTCAACTTCAACCTATTGACATAGTACACAACTTCAATAGAGTGTTCTACAGACTTTCAAGTCCTCCCTATACCAAGAATATCCTTTCTTGCCATTGCCAAAAGAGACACCTCCACCTTGAAGTGCCTTGAGAGAGAGGAAGTTTTTTTTTTTAGTTTTCCCAGTCATGTGCTTTGAGTATCCACTGTTCATGAACCAACATTGATGGATATTACCTCCTCTCATTTGCACATCAAATCACTTGATAGTCTTAGGAACCCATTTGAGATGGAGTTCCTAGTAAGCAGATAAATGAGTGATAAGGAAATTATTTGTCCACTAAGGCAGACTGGTTTTCTTCAAATCAAGACCAGAAGCACGACCAAGTCCCATTTTCTGCTTGTTCCTCTGTTTAGAATAATTTGAAAAACTTTTTTCATGTTTTTTCAAGACAAAACAGTTTTTCTTAAGATGTCCATTTTGACCACAATGCACACATAGTAAATTATCAGCAACAGAAACATAGTTGTTGTGAGGATTGTATGGGGGATCTATCTTCTCACAACCCAGCCCTCTTCTACTGCTGCTGATTAAATTTGCAAGCATTTTAGAAGAAGTGGTTCATTTGAGGGATTTGTTCAGTTCCTCTTTTACACGAACCAGGTCCCTCCCCAACACAAAATTTCTTTCTAGAGCCAATTGCATATTCGCTTTAGCACTGCACAACATATTTTCAAGCTCAAGTTGTAAGCTGATGGTCTCGTTCTTTCCTTTAGAAATCGTTGTAGTCACCCTTTTTATCTTTTCCTTCAGTTCTAGATTTTCAGCTTCTAGAACAACCATTTATTTTTCAGTATCATATATTTGGGTAGCTAGAGAATTTTTTTCATCTTGAAAGATGTCTAGGCTATTGTTTAAGAGATCCTTCTAAGTGATTAGCTCACTGATCGAATCAATTAGTACAACAACTAGCTTTCTCAATTTTCTAATGGAAAAGTTATTCACATTTTGCTTAAAGTCAGATAGGGTTACCTCTTCATTGTCATCTCCATCATCTGACTTTGCAAACATGTAAGCACCATCAGGGTGTTCATATTCGTTTGAATCACTTAAGAAATTTCCCAAGACACCCAGAGTTTTCTTTATCACACAATCAACAATTTTTCTTTTGCCTGACTTGTCAGTGACCTGGTCCCTTCTTTCATACTTGTCTCCTCCTTTTAGAGAATTAGTAAAATAGACATTTCCATGCCATTCAGATTCATCTGAGATGCTTGAGATATTTTCCCAAAGATCTAGAGTTCTCTTTCATTTAGATTCAGCCGTTGTACATCCTCCTTTTTTCTTTACCTTTGAGAATGAGACCGTCCTTTCTTCTGTGCATCTCATGAACTTGATGTAACACCCCAAAAATTAGAAGTCTAGCAAATGAGCCAAGTAGAAGGTCACCAGCCCATGACTGAGCCATGGCACCCTTCATGGATCCCAGACAGGCCGTGAAGGGCATTATGACTCGTGGTGGTGCTCGTGGTGTCTTCCACTTTTTGATCAAGAAGAGGATCCCCTCCCACAAGCCCCTATACGAATCATTGTGGTGCCCATAAGAGGGAGGCAGTAGCGCCTCTGAGGCTGACACTCCACATGAGCTACTATACAGCTCGTAAGAGCCATGACGACTCTTGGAGTGGGTTGTGAGGGGGATAGAATTTTGGGGTGAGTTTTCCAAGCCATTGCTCAAGGACCACGGTTGCCACTACGGTCCTTGACAACTCCTGTAGGCCTCCATCATGAGGTTCGCGTCAACTGTAATTTACGGGCAGTTGGGTGTTTTCCTAATTATTTTATCTTGATACTACTCCATCTTACCCTTACCTAGAACCCCTATATAAGTGATTTTAACCCCAAAACTTACCAATTCAAGTCATTCTCTTAAATTTACAAAAGAAGCTCAAGTTCTTCCTCTCCAAAATATTTCTCTCTCTAAAAACTTAAAGAAGAAGGGTCCAACCTAGGGTTTCAAGGCAAGTCTCCAATCCCACCATTGAAGGCAAGATTTTGGCATTGAGAAATGATTATTTTTATCCATGGATTCCGTCCATTCATGGAGTTCCCAAATTCTCCTATTTTCAAAGTTAGAAATCCCCAATTTGAGTTAAGGTTTTCTTCTATGTTATGGGTTCTCTTAATTGTTGATTAAATTGATTGATTTATGATCTATAATGCATGAATTGAGTTAATCTCATGATTTTATAATGATTCCCCATAAACCCATGAAATTCCCATGTTTTCCAAGTTATGAGCATGTAATTTGGGTCTTGCATTATAAAAGAAGAGTTTTATGTAATCATTCATAAATTGATAGAGTTACATGAATTTATGATGAATTTCCATGAACCCGTGTCTAACCTATGTTTTCAAGATGTTGATGATTGAAAGTGGGTTTTGAACCTTGAAAGGTGAATTATGGAATTATGCATTTTCTTATAAAATCTATGAAAATGTTTTAAGGATGCTTTCAGAGTGAAGTATCAATAAAGATGTTGTTGTGTTATTGAAAGGATTTCTCATATACACATGAAAGTATGATTGTGAAAGGTTTTCTCACATAGTAAGGATTCTAAGGTTGAAAGGATTTCTCACCTAAATGAAAGATAAAGAGATGTCCTAATGAAGCCTAGCTTGGATTGACAAGATGACGTTCCCTTTTAATGGTTAATAAGAACAAGTAAGAAGATGACTATTCCGTGGGATTTATGCTTAGAACCGAGAGGATATTAAGATGGAAGCTCTCTGTGAGTAGAGGTCGGGTTTCTAGAAGCAATCTCCTTATCCCTTACATATGTGCCCCCATAGGATGATTGTCTAGATAGACATTAGCTAGTGGATCCACCTAAGCTAGAAGTTCATGGTCCTTACCTTAGCAAGTAGGACAATTATTTTCGGTGTGGGAGACACTGAGGGATCATGTTATAGCTCACATGGTCTCTATGTCGGTTAAGGCTACTTTCCGCAATAATAATGAACTAAGGTTTCTTCAAGAAGTATCTCACATGTGTTCAAAGGTTTTTAAGATGCTAGCTTGCATTGACCATGTTTTATGACATGACTTTTGAACCTTTTTATATCATGTTTTAGCTTGGTCATTGCATGTCATGAGATGTCCTATTTTAAGCATGTTTATCAAATTTTTATGCATGGCTATCGTACTTTGTACAGATTTTGTACTAACGCATACTTTTGCCTTCATTTCCCCAAATGTAGGGTCCGACAGTTGGGGTTCTTAGTTTCGTGGCTAGAGGTTGATGTGAGAGATTCCGATCTTTAGTGAGTCCTTATGCTTCGAGGACAGATTTTCATTATTTTCAATTTTCTTTCTTACTTTCAGTTTTGGACATGATGTATGGGCTAGGCCCAATTTAATTCTTATGCACTATATGGCTAATGAGACAAAGTGTTAAGACTTCTGCTTTACTTTCATGAAAACTCTTGGGATTTGAAATGTATTTCTTTATCTTTTTTGTTCTATTTCTTATGTTATGAATTCTAAGTGGCTTATACAGGGCCTCTTGGGTCCTATACGCCATGTTACGCCTAGGGGTACGTTGGGTCATGACAAACTTGATATCAGAGCACAAGGTTTAGAATGGTCCTAGGATGTCTTATAAGCTATGTCGAGTAAAGTCTTGTTCATGAGTATGAAGTGCGCCACATTTATGAATGAGAGGCTACAAGATTTTTAGGAAACTCCACTTCTTTCATTACTCTAAAGTCATGCGATAGAGTTTAACTCTATAAGGTCTCTCTCCTAATCCTTATCTGATGCTCTACAGGATATGGCTACTCGAAGAGCTTATGCTAGAAGAAATGTGAGGGAGAATATGGAACAAGAAGCTATACCTCAAGCTCTTCAAGCTCTAACTGAGAAAGTGACTAATGCAGAGTTTAGGGCTGCTTTTCAAGTATTGGCCCAAGCCATGACAGCCTAAGTCAATAGGGAGGTTGCGGTTCTCGTGAAACCAAATGTGAGTACGGAGGCATCTAGAATAAGGGACTTCACTATAATAAATCCTCAAGAGTTTCATTGTCCTAAGGTTGAAGAAGATCCTTAAGAGTTCATTGATGAGGTCTACAAAGTGTTGATGATCATGGGAGTGACGCCGATGGAAAAGGCGGAGTTGGCCACTTATCAACGTAAGGGTGTTGCTCAAATTTGGTTCAATCAATGGAAAAAATAGAGATTGGAAGATACGGGTCCTATCAATTGGGAGAAGTTTAAGGTTGTTTTCCTTGATATGTTATTTCCCCTTGAGATAAGGGAGGAAAAGGTGCTTGAGTTAATCAACCTTCGTCAAGGAAGTATGAGTGTGAATTAATATGCTTTGAAGTTCACGCAATTGTCTAAATATGCTCCTATACTGGTTGCCAATCTTAGGGCAAGGATGAGTAAGTTCGTTCCGGGTGTGTCTGAAATGGTGGTTAAAGAATGTTGTACCACCATGCTCATTAATGACATGGACATTTCTCGTCTTATAGTTCATGCTCAACAAATCGAATAGGAGAAATTTAAGGAAAAGACTAGGGAGACAAAGAAGGCAAAAATCAGTGATGGTAATTTCTCTCCTGCAAGGTCTGATGGATATGGTCATCCTAGATTTCAACAAAGTTTTTCTAATCAAGGTTCCTCCAATGCTCCTCCTAAGTTCCATAAATAGAGGGTGCCTAAACCTAAGCCTCAAGAAGGGAATGGTAATGGACCTTCATTGTCTATGTCTACATGTTCAAGGTGAGGAAAAAAGCACAACGGTAAGTGCCTAGCCGGCACGGATGGTTGTTTCAGTTGTGGTAAAAGTGGTCATAATATGAGGGATTGCCTAATGCTTACGACTAAAGGAAGAGAGGGCAAGGAATCTCTTCCTAGTGGTTCGGGTTCCAATGCTCCCAAGCAAAATAGATTCTCTACACTCCAGACTCGTGGTGAACAAGAGAGTTCTCCCGATGTGGTTACCGGTATGTTGAAAGTCTTCCAACTTGATGTTTATGCTTTACTTGATCCCGGTGCTACCTTGTCTTTTGTGACGCCATATGTGGCTATGAGATTTGATGTTCTTCCGGATGTGTTGTTAGATCCTTTTTCTGTCTCTACTCTGGTTGGTGATTCTATTATGGCTAAGAGGTTCTATAGAAAGTGTCCCATCTCCTTGTCCCATAGAGTTATTTTTGTTGACTTGGTAAAGCTTGAAATTCTAGATTTTGATGTTATCATCAGTATGGATTGGCTGCACTCATGTTATACTTTAGTTAATTGTATAACTTGTGTAGTCAAGTTTCAGTTCCTGAATGAGCCTGTTCTAGAGTGGAAAGGGAGAAATTATATGCCTAAGGGTTAGTTCATCTCCTGTCTTAAAGCTAGAAAGAAGATTTATAATGGTTGCCTTTACCATCTACTTAGGGTGAGGGATGTGGATTCTGAAACCCCTACTCTTGAGTCGATCCCTGTTGTTAATGATTTTTCGAAAGTGTTCCCGGATGATCTACCCAGTATTCCTCCCGAAAGGGATATAGACTTCGGTATTAACATTCTCCCAAATACACAACCTATTTTTGTTCCTCCTTACCGAATGGCTTCGACAGAACTAAATGAGTTGAAAGAATAATTGAAAGATTTGTTGGATAAGGGTTTCATGCGACCGAGTATCGCTCCATGGGATGCTTGGGTCTTTTTTGTTAGAAAGAAGGGTGGTTATCTTCGTATGTGTATAGACTATCGATAGTTGAATAAGGTTACCATTAAGAATAAGTATCCGCTTCCAAGGATAGATAATTTGTTTGACCAACTTCAAGGAGCAAGTTACTTCTCTAAGATTGACCTTCGGTTGGATTATCGCCAATTGAGGGTAAAAGAAGATGACATTCCGAAAATGACTTTTCAAACCCGATATGGTCATGTTGAGTTTTTGGTGATGTCTTTTGGTTTGACTAATGCTCCAACCACTTTTATGGATATAATAAATATGGTGTTTAGATAATATCTTGACATATTTGTGATTGTATTCATTGATGATATATTGATCTGTTCGAGAAGTGAGGATGATCATATCAGTCATCTAAGGATTGTGTTGCCAGTTCTCAAGGACCAACAACTCTTTGCAAAGTTTAGCAAATGCTAGTTTTGGCTAAGGTTTGTAGCTTTTCTTGGTCAGATTGTTTCGTGTAAGGGTATTGAGTTACATCCTAAGAAGACGGATGCGGTCAAGAGTTGGCCTAGACCTCTATCCCTTTGGATATTAGAAGTTTCTTGGGTTTAGATGGTTACTACAGAAGGTTTGTTGAGGGGTTTTCTGTGGTTGCCTTTCCATTGACAGCATTGACTCAAAATAAGGCCAAGTTCATATGGTCCGAAGCATGTGAGAAGAGTTTTCATTAATTGAAGGATAGATTGACTTCAACTTCGGTGTTGACCTTACCAGAAGGGACCGATGGTTTTGTTGTTTATTATGACGCCTCGATAATTGGGCTAGGATGTGTACTTTATGCAAAATGGGAAAGTTATTGCCTATGATTCAAGGCAACTTAAGGTTCATGAAAAGAATTATCCTACCAGGACCTTGAACTAGTAGCGGTTGTTTTCGCCTTAAAGATTTGGAGGCACTATTTGTATAGTGTTCACACCGATGTTTTCATCGACCATAAAAGTTTACAATATGTGTTTAATCAGAAGGATCTAAATCTTCGCTAAAGAAGGTGGCTTGAGTTATTGAAAGATTATGATATGAGTGTTCTCTATCACCTCGATAAAGCGAATGTGGTGGCGGATGCTCTTAGTCGTTTATCTATGGGTAGTGTTGCTCATATTGAAGAAGATAAGAAGGAGTTGGTTCAAGATGTTCATAGATTGGCCCGATTGGGTGTTTAGTTAGTGGACTCCACCAAGGGTGGTGTTATGGACCACAATGGTTCTGAATCGTCTTTTATGGCGGATGTGAAGGCCAAGTAAGGTCTTGAACCGACTTTGGTTGAATTAAAGGAAGCGGTACTTAAGAAATCCATTGAGGCTTTCTCCCAAGGAGGATATGAAGTGCTTAGATATCAAGGTCATTTTTGTGTTCCTAATGTTAATGAGTTGAGGGAACAAATCTTGTCAGAAGCCCATAGTTCTCGGTATTCCATTCACCCAGGAGCCACCAAGATATACTGTGATTTGTAGGAGATCTATTGGTGGAATGGGATGATGAAGGATATTGCGGAATTTGTGGCTAAGTGTCCTAATTGTCAACAAGTGAAAGTTGAACATAAAAAATCAGGAGGTTTATCCAAAGACATTGGCATCCCTACTTGGAAGTGGGAAGATTTAAATATGGACTTTATTGTTGTTTGCCTCGCACTCGGCGACAAAATGACTCAATTTGGGTTATAGTAGATTGAATGACAAAATTAGCTTATTTTACTCCTATCAAGAATTTTTTTCGGCAGAAGTCTATGCAAAATTGTACTTGAGGGAAATGGTAAGGTTCATGGAGTGCCTCTGTCCATTATTTCCGATGATGGTACTCAATTCACTTTTAAGTTTTGGAAATCTTTCCAAAAGGGTTTTGATACTCGTGTTAAGCTCAGTACGGCCGTTCACCCCCAAACCGATGGGCAAGCGGAGCGTACTATCCAAACTTTGGAAGATATGTTGATAGCTTGTGTGATTGATATCAAGGGAAATTGGGACGATCACTTGCCTTTGATTGAGTTTGCATATAACAATAGTTATCACGCGAGTATTGGTATGGCTCCATTTGAGGCATTGTATGGTAGGAGGTGTAGATCTCCTATAGGGTGGTTTGAGGTTGTCACGACCCAGAGGTACCCCTTAGATGCAACACGGCATACTCAACCCCAAAGGGGTCTTATACAAACCCTTAGCATATCATAAACATAAGTAATAGAAATGATGCGGAATTAAAACTTTTTACAATTGAAGTCTTTTCATAATATCAAATAGAAGTCTAGACATTGTCTCATTAACCATCTAATACAATCGAGTATCAATAAGGGCCACAACCTTTTTCAGGATAGTCCCTAAAGAGAAAGTAAGTAAGGAACTAGAAATGAACAACTCTCGTCCTCGAACCATGATGACTCACCGAAAGCGTGGAGAATAGTCAATCCAAGCTTTGATCAAGAAGGAAGAACACCTCAACAACTGGGCCCTACACTTATAGAAAATGTAGAAAATATGGGTTAGCACAAATTTACACCAAGTATGGAGTCATGTATAAAAATCCTTAAAATATGCTAAAAGGGACAATTTAGTTGAAACCATGCACTTTATCAACTTTAAGAGTCATTATGCACAATAGTGTAAATACATAAGTCAAACCATTTCATAAGCAACCCTAAGCTATACATATGCAATGCATAGACAAGATCCCATAATCCTATCTAATACTAAGTATCACTTTTAGGCCACCATGTTCGTGCACATCATACCTTGACCTCATCCATAGTCAATACTCATAGACAAGTAAACATTCATGTTCATAGCTTGTAGAAAGTAAAGTCACTCTTAGCAACAATCCATATCATACATGCATAAATTCACATATCTTCATAGCATAAGAAAACCACACCACAACCCCTTTCAAAGTCTACTTGTGCAATGCATAAGTGAAGTTCCATACCACTACTCACACTAAGTAGAGCTCATTGAGAAGTCATAAGTATAATTCATGTTTATGTTCATGTCATACTTCATATTTTTGTCATGTAGGGAAATAGCCTTAACCGACATAGACCATGTGAGCTACATGGAATCCGGTGTACTCTCCCACACCAAAAAGAGGTATCCTACTTGCCTAAGATAGAACTAGTTTGTTAGCTTATGTGGATCCACTAGCTAAAGACCTATGTGGGCACATAGTTACGGGATAAGGAGGTTGCTACTAGAAACCCAAACTTCTGGCATAGAAGGTTTCCATGTCATGAGAAAACTGTTTTGGGAACCCGAACTATTGGCGTAAAAGGAACCCATTAGGAAGCCGATCTGCTGGCGTAAAAGCTTCCATCTCATATTCATATCCACTCAGTGCTAAGCATAATTCCCATTAGTTTCATATTAAGTCTTAACTTAGGTTCATGTTCATGAAAGAATGCCTTAGCACTCAAACCAACATGGTATCATGATAGCTCATAGAATCATTAGGTGAGAATAGACTTTCAACCTTGGAATCATTAATATGTGAGTAAAACTTTCACATCATGTTCATAGTGTGTTTATGAGAATAGCCTTTCAATCAACACAACGACCTTATCATAGTCATAAACATTTCATGCATAGTCATGTGTAAGGGTTTGGGGAGAATGATCTTTCAATAATACCACAATTACACCATAGTCATAGAATCTTCACTTTCTATGTGAATCATAAGCTCATACACAATTCTCATAAACATGTACAAACCCTCATAATTTGCCCTTCAAGGACCATGAATCACATTCAGCCCAAACATCTAGAATTACTATATTAGACATGGAGAATATCATGATTCAATAAACTCAATCAATATAGACATAATCAATTGACATGCTTCTAAAATCAATCAACTCACATCATGAAATCATAATTTAGTAATATGGGGGATTTATTTGTTATTTGGGGGATTCATCATAAATCATCAATAATCATCAATTCAATCATAATCCATCATAAATCAACCATTGAAAAATTTTGTAAAGTGAATCCATGACTTAGATTGAAACCCTAACTTTTGGGGAAATTGAGAGCTTTGAAATCAAGTTTTGAAGGGACTCTATGGGTGAAAGCTACCCATAGATGAAAATCCACCATACCTTAGGATGATTCTTCAAAGAAATTGAGGAAGAAGCTTTGATTTCCTTCAAACCCCAGCTCTAATTCTTCTCTTTTTCTTCTTTGGGTTTTAGAGAGAGAAATATTGTGAGGAATATGAACTTTTATTTGATTTGGGTGTTTGTGAAAGATGACTTAGTTTAGGGAATTTTGACTTAAAAACAACTTATATAGTACCCCTAAAAATACCCACAACGACCCCACTTTAACTGGACTTAAAAAGGAAAAGACTTAACTAACTTTCATTAAGTGACCACGCCCAGGTTTCACGAGCCACCTTCACGGGCCGTGGTGAGGACCACGATCCGTGGTCCCACTTGTAAAGTTGGGGCAGTAGCTAGGCACTTGGTGCCACAAGCTCACAATCCCAAGGCATTCCCATGAGAGACTCCACGAGTCGTGGTCAAGACCACGAGTCGTGGTCCCTCTCGTGGTCCTTGAGTCAGTAGCTATGCTACTTGGGGCCTTAAGCTCACTTTGCCAAGGCATCTTCACGAGGGGCTACACGAGTCGTGGTCAAGACCACTGGCTGTGGTCCCTCTCGTGGACCTTGAGGCAGTAGCTAAGCCACTTGGTGGCTACTCCTCAATGGCCAAGGCAACTCCATGAGGCCTCTCACGAGCCGTGGTCTAGACCACTGGCCGTGGTGATGGCCGTGAAATTGGGGCAGTGTGCTCCAAGCTAGGGGTAGTCTTGGCCTTTGGCTTTGGCTTGGCCCCTTTTCCTTGGCACTTGCCCTTTGGCCTTGATTCCTATAGCCTCCACTTCAAGTCTAGATGGTCTACTAATCTATGGGGAGTCATTTTTTATTTTTAACTCTCATATTTAGGCTCTAGTTTAACCTACTATTTTCCAAAGGGTTACAGAGGTGGGTGAAGTTTCCCTAATAGGTCCCGAGTTGGTACATAAAGCTATGGAGAAAGTTTGAGTTATTAAAAAAAGGTTTTAAATGACTCAAAGTCGGCAAAAGTCATATGCCGATGTTAGAAGAAGAGATTTTGAGTTTGAAGTCGACAATTGGGTCTATTTGAAAATCTCACCCACGAAGGGTTGTAATGACTCAGAAAATGATAGATTAAACTAGAGCCTAAACATGGGGGTTAACATCGAGAGTTAAGGGCAAAGGCTTAAGGTTTTGGGTGTAGGCCATGGTGAGGGGCCAAGGCTGCCTAAAAACTAGGCCTAGCCACTGCCTCACATCACCAGAGGGTCTTCATGACCCGTGGTGCCACCCGTGGTGGCAAGGCAGTATGCCCTAGTTTGGTGCCAAGTCAAGGCTCCTTTTCACGAGCCATTTCACGACTCGTGGTCATGACCACGGGCCGTGGGAAAGCTCATGGGGTTGTCTTAGCTTGGTAGGGATGGTGTAGAGTTGAGGAGCTATTGGTCAAGGGACCATGGGCGCCACCACGGGTCGTGGTGCTCATAACGAGGCGTGAAGATGGGCGTGGAGGTGACTTGGTGTCAAGGCTCCAAGGCCTTACATCCATGAGTCTAAGGCTAGACCACGACCTCCACCATGACTCGTGGTGTTGACCATAGATCGTGGGAGGCTCTGTGATCATGCATTGGCCTCATGAAGTCTTGGCAACAAAATGGAGCTACTGCCTAGAGGACCACGGGCGCCACCACGGGCCGTAGTCCCCTTCACGAACTGTCCAGGTGATCGTGTGACTGGACGGGGCTGTCAAGTGAACGTCATTTTGGTAGTTTTGTTTTATTTAATTAAAGTGTGAGGTTAATTTTAAATGGTTTATATCATTAGTAAATATAGTTTTAAGTCCTAAAATAAGTCATTTACGCCTTATTCCTCTAAAACACAAAAGAACTTCTTTCTTTCAAAAATTATCTCTCTAAACTCAAGGAAGAAAAAGGAAGCCATTGAAGCTAGGGTTTGTGGATTCAAGGTGTTTCTTCCTCAAATTTCGTGGGGAATCTATAGCAAGGTATGGTAGTCTTGATCCTTGTCTAACTTTACATTCAAGGAGCCAATCAAAAGGTGATTTCAAGTTATCAAAAATCTTGGGTTTTACTCAATCTCATGGGTTCTTTCATCAAACTTTTTTAAATGGTTATTAATGACATATTATGATTGTATTAATGTTTAATTGATGATTTATGATGAAAATACTCTATGAACCCATGAATTCTCTCAATTCCTAAATTGTGCCTTTATGAAGTGGGTTTGATGATTATGAAAGCTTATGAATGGAGTATGTCTAAATTGCTTTGGGTTATTGAATTGTATCATTATATATGTCTTAATTATGGTAAATTGTTGGTGAGTTTATGATTTGTGATCATGGCCTTAAAAGGGCAAGTTATGACCCAAATACTTGTTGTAATAGAATTGTTCTTGAGCTATTGATCCACTTGAAAGGTGGAGGTGTTTAATTACTATTTATGATTATGATGTGATGTATATGTGTGACCTCTATGAGTGTATTATGATCGTGTTTAGAAGGAAATTGTATGAATGATGATGATTATGTGAAAGGCTATTCTCACATACACACACTCATGAATGAATAATGAATGAAGTTCTATGATTATGTTAATGATGAAGTACTTATTGAAAGGCTATTCTGACGTGTTGTGAAATGACTTTCTCACAATATGGGATTCTTAGTTGAAAGGCTATTCTCATATTTGAATCTTTGAGTTATCTAATAAATGAATGTTGAGTTGAGATAGATGCTCATCCGGGAGTTGAGGCGGGGTATCAAGAAACAATCTCTTATCCCATAATAATGAATGTTAAGTATTCCGTGGGGAATAATGCTAAACACTGAGAGGATATGAAATGAGATGGATGCTCATCTGGGAGTTGAGGTGGGGCATCTAGTAACAATCTGTTGAGATGGATGCTCATCTATGAGTTGAGGCAGGGTATCTAGTAGCAATCTCCTTATCCCATAACTATGTGCCCACATAGGTCTAGCTAGTGGATCCACTTAAGCTATAAAATAATGGTCCTACCTTAGGCAAGTAGGAATCCCTTTATCCGGCGTGGGTGACACCGGGATTCCATGAATTGCTCACATGGTCTATGTCGATTAAGACTTACCCCCACAAAGAATGTTAATGAACTATGGCTTCTTAAGAATGCACTACTTAGTGTGGGTGGTGGTATGGGACGCCATCTATGCATTACACAAGTAGGCTTTGAGAGAGGTTGTGGTGTGTTCCTTTATAATGTTAAATGTAATGAATGTGCTCTTCTGATGATGCTAATGAAAAATGTTGATCTAATTTCTAGATGAATGAAGGTGCTCTTAATGTAATGAAGTTAATGAAAAATGTGACTTATGCTTAAATGTAATGATGCATGCTATACTTGGATTGTATTATAAGTAACTTCCTTGTTATAACTTGTTGTATATGAATATGCCTTGCCTATGGTGACTTCAAAGGAGCACTTAGTGTGAGTAGTATTATGGGATGCTACTTGCACATTGCACAAGTATGACTTAGAGTTGTCTTAGGTAATGGTCCTTATGTGTTGCAATGACTTATGAAGTGTTTATGTCTATTATGTATAATTATGGTGTGAAGATGGAAAGGTTGAATGGTAAGTTCACTTTGGTGACCTTAAGGTGGTACTTGGTGTGGATAGTGGTATGGGACGCTATCCATACATTGCACAAAGTATAGCTTAAGGGTTACTTGAGGTGAGGGATTAATGTGAAGGTAATGAGTTATATGTGCTTATGTTCCAATGTGGTTAAATGACTTATGTGTTGATTATGTCTTATATTGTGCCTTTTATGGTTATGTTCATGAAGGTTTTATCAAAATGGCATATATCATGACTTTCAAATAAAATGTTCATTTCAAGCATGTTTTTGCATGGCTATCATACTTAGTACTTAATTGTGCTAACCCATATTTCTCCATGTTTTACTACAAGTGTAGGTTTCGGCAAGTGATTGCTTCTATCTGGGTTGGAGTGCTTGGATTGATATTCTTCCAAGATCAAGTGGTATGTCCTCATAGCTCGAGGACAAGTACTCTAGAAGTTTCTTTTATTTCATGTTATAGACTAATTTAGCTTTCCATTGTAAATAGTTGTGTCCCTACTCTTGTTCAAAGTTTTGTCTAAGATTACCATGTGAGACTATAGTATTCCGCTGCTTTATAAATGAGTTTTCGATTGTTGGTTTTATAAAAGAAAAGTTTTAATTCCGCACTATTTTCTAAGTATCTTATGCAATGAAAATGCTATGAGGCTTGTATAAGACCCCTTCGGGGTCGAGTACGCGATGTCGCTTCCAGGGTGTAGACTCGGGTCGTGACAAAGGTGTAATGAGGTTTGGTAAGAAAGGGAAGCTTAGTCCCAATAGGTAGGCCCATATCAAATTTTGAGACGTATTTGTAAGGTTGCTTATGAACTTGAGTTGCCTAATGAATTGGCATCGGTGCATCCAGTTTTCCATGTCTCTTTGTTGAAGAAATGTGTTGGTGGTCCGACATCTATAGTTGCCTTAGAAGATTTGTAGTTAAGGAGAATCTCTCTTATGAAGAAGTTTCGGTAGAGATTTTAGACCGACAAGTCAAGAAGTTGAGAAATAAGGAAATCGTTTCCGTGAAAGTGTTGTGGAGGAATCAATTAGTGAAGGGCGCAACTTGGGAGTCCGAGGCCGATATGATTTCCCGATATCCTCATCTTTTTCCTTCTACCCTACTCTAGCTTGAGGTAATGAGTTCCTCTTGATTTACTCTTTTGGTGTCATGCGTCTTTGATATTCCCATGATTTCCTCATTTATGCATGGTTATGAAAAAGCTTAATTTTTTAGAAAAAAAAAGTCAACTTGATTGATTTCTACATGTTTATGTGTATTTGAGTATGAGTTGCATATAGACTTCATGATATGATAATTTGAACATGTTTTAGCTTGGAGTTGATGTTTCCTGCTTGGATATGTGCAGTTATGTGATTCTATTCATGATTGGGCTGCTAGGTCTAGTTCCTATCTTCCTTATGATGTTTTAATATGTTCTAGCTTGGAGTCGAGGTTCCTTCTTGGTTGTGTGCATTTAGATGAAGTTGCATGCATGATGGGTTGCTAGTTTAGAGTCCTTTTCTTCTTGTGATATCTAGGATCCGATTCGAGGACAAATGTTCCAAAGGGGGAGATAATGTAACACCCCAGAAATTAGAACTTTAGCAAAGGAGCCAAGTGAAAGGTCACCAGCCCATGACTGAGCCATGTCAACCTTCATAGAGCCCCAGACGGGCCGTGAAGGGCACCACGACTCGTGGTGGTGCTCGTGGTGCTCGTGGTGCCTTCAAGTGTTTGACCAAAAAGGGGCTCCCCTCCCACGAGCCCCTAGATGGCTCGTGGTGGTGCCTGTGAAGGGGAGGCAATAGCCCTTCTGAGGTTGACCCTCAACACGAGCCACTAGACGGCTCGTGAGAGCCATGCCGGCTCATGGAGTGGGTCGTGAGGGGGATAGGATTTTGGGGTGAGTTTTCCAAGCCACTTGTCAAGGACCACAATTGCCACTACAGCTCATGTGGGCCTCCATCAGGAGGTTCGCGTCACCTGTAAGTTAAGGGGAGTTGGGTCTTTTCCTAATTATCTTATCTTGGTACTACATCATTTTTCCCATACTTAGAACCCCTATATAAGTTATTTTAACCCCAAAACTTACCCATTCAAGTCATTCTCTTAAATTTACCAAAGAAGATCAAGGTCTTCCTCTCTAAAATATTTCTCTCTCTAGAAACTTAAAGAAGAAGGGTCCAACCTAGGGTTTCAAGGCAAGTCTCCAATCCCACCATTGAAGGCAAGCTTTTGGCATTGATGAATGATAGATTTCATCCATGGATTCCTTCCATTCATGGAGTTCCCAAATTCTCCTATTTTCAAAGTTAGAAATCCCCAATTTGAGTTAGGGTTTTCTTCTATGTTATGGGTTCTCTTAATTATTGATCAAATTGATTGGTTTATGATCTATGATGCATGAATTGAGCTAATCTCATGATTTTATGATGATTCCCCATGGACCCATGAAATTCCCATTTTTTTCTAAGTTATGAGCATGTAATGTGGGTCTTGCATCATGAAAGAAAAGTTTTATGAAAGCAAGCATGAATTGATAGGGTTACATGAATTTATGATGAATTTACATGAACCCATGTCTAACCCATGTTTTCTAGATGTTGATGATTGAAAGTGGGTTTTGAAACTTGAAAGGTGAATTATGGAATTATGCATGCTCTTATGAAATTTATGAAAATATTTTAAGGATGCTTTGAGAGTGAAGTATCAATGATGATGTTGTTGTTGTGTTGTTGAAAGGATTTCTCATATACACATGAAAGTATGATTGTGAAAGGTTTTCTCACATAGTAAGGATTCTAAGGTTGAAAGGTTTTCTCACCTAAATGAATCAAAGATAAATAGCTATCCTATTGAAACCTAGCTTGGATTGGCAAGATGACGTGCCCTTCCATGGATAATAAGAACAAGTAACAAGATGACTATTTCATGGGATTTATGCTTAGCACCGAGAGGATATTGAGATAGAAGCTCTCTTATGAGTAGAGGTCGGATTTCTAGAATCAATCTCCTTATCATTTACATATGTGCCCTCATAGGATGATTGTCTAGATAGACATTAGCTAGTGGATCCACCTAAGCTAGAAGTTCATGTTCCTTACCTTGGCAAGTAGGACAACCCATTTCGGTGTGGGAGACACCAGGGGATCATGTTATAGTTCACATGGTCTCTATGTCGGTTAAGGCTACTTCCCACAATAATAATGAACTAAGGTTACTTCAAGAAGTATCTCACATGTGTTCAAAGGTTTTAAAGATGTTAGCTTGCATTGACCATGTTTTATGACTTATGACTTTTGAACCTTTTTATATCATGTTTTAGCTTGGTCATTGCATGTCATGAGATGTCCTATTTTAAGCATGTTTATCAAATGTTTTTATGCATGACTATCATACTTGATACATATTTTGTACTTTGCCTACATTTACCCAAATGTAGGGTCTGACAGTTAGGGTTCTCAGTTTCATGGCTAGAGATTGATGTGAGAGATTCCGAGCTTTGGTAAGTCCTCATGCTTCGAGGAAGGATTTTCATTGTTTCAAGTTTGCTTTGTTACTTTCAGTTTTGGACATGATGTATGGGCTAGACTCAATTTCATTTTTATGTACTAGATGACTAATGAGACAAAGTGCTTACACTTCCTCTTTACTTTTATGAAAACTCTTGGGATTTGAAATGTATCTCTTTATCTCTTTTGTTCTATTTCTTATGTTATGAATGCTAAGTGGCTTGTATGGGGCCGCCTCCTCCTCCTCCTCCTCCTCCTCTTTTCTATAAATTACTTTGGGGACAAAATATGATTTTAAGTGTGGAGTGATAATTCTTCCGATAGTTGTGAGCTTAAGGGTGAATATGCCATAAGATTTTATTTTATTTTTAAAAAAAAAAATACAAAAAGATTTTCTTTATTTTTTGGTTTTATTTTAAAAAAATAAATACAAAAAATATATATTCAAAAAAAAACTTTATTATTCGTTTTATTGTAGTTTTAGAGGCATATCTCATCCACTCCTTGGTTTTTCTTATCGCTTCAGATCTTTTCCGAGGGTGCACCTTTTGAACCGGGTAATTTTCTTTGTTTTATACTAACTTTCAAAATTTTTTGAAGAGAAAAGGAAAAAAAAGTTTTGACTTGTTTGATACTAGCAATTTAGGCCCGAGTTGAGTACTTGTCTTTGAGTGCTGGAGAAGAAAATTTAAAATAGACTTTTGGGCACATAGGCTCATGTTTGTGACTCTGTATATAACCTATTCTTATTTATAGGTTGTAATGATCTTGTCCATCTTAGAAGTAGAATTGATTCATCTTGATTGAGACTTGTGTCATGTGTGGTAAGGTTGTTTACATATATTTCATGTTTTGCATATTAGTCTAGAACTTGCACTGCATGTTATTGAAGCAAAATAAAAAGTAATGCTTTGTTTAGAAGATGATAGTAGGCTTCTTTGATTTGTTTTGTAAATTTTAGTCTTTTCAGATATGATATCACTAGTAACTCCTTTGAGCCTGTAGCCTTTCGTTTGGTAGCCGTATATAAAAATGTATATTGACTTATTTTTAATACAAGACAAAGAAAATAAGCAGATTTTCTTTTAGAAGAAAAGTTGAAATAAAAAAAAATATTTATACACGCGACGGCACATGTATATCACTCCAACTAATTGAATTGGATCAGGGCTCCATGTCAGCATACAAGGAGCACAATAATATAGACTAATTAAATTTGAGGGTGATAGGACTCTAACTAAGCATATGTGTCTATGAAATTTCAGATATGGTTCGGAGTGATATTTGTGCCTTATCCCAATTGTTTTATGAAAATTTATTCATAGCATTTAACATAGAAGAGTAATTTGGAGGGGGGGAGGAGGGGGGGGGGGACATTTTCTTGACTTTTATAAAGTAAAATTACAACTTATTATAAATCAATTTAAAATAAATCTATAATTTTAATTTAAATAAAATTATTATACATCACATAAAATGAGTACCCCTCACTAGAAAAATGTTCAATTCGTTTCCAACTTTTTTCAACTTAGTTAAGAATTACAATTTGATTTAATTAGAACTTACTAAAAAAGGAAGCATTTTGTTGACTTTTTAAAAATCAAATTAAAAATTTAGTAGATATAAACAATTTTAAAAAATTATATAAATACCCTCTCCAAAGTCGGCACTCATTAGTTGTTGTCCAGAAAAGAAAGAAGCAATGGAGAAGCGATTTATTCCCTCTGATTTCTTGATATTTATACACGTGACGGCACAGTAGATCATCGCAACTAATTGAATTGGATCATGACTCCATGTTAGCATAAAAGGAGCACAATAATATAAAATAAATTAATTTAGAGGTAATAAAACTCTAGCTAAGTATGTGTGTCGCTGAAATTTCAAATATGGTTCGGAGTAATATTTGTGCCTTATACCAATTCTTTTATGAAAATCTATTCATAGCATTTAACATATACAAGAGTAATTTGAAAGAGAAAAAAAAAGGAGAAACATTTTCTCGACTTTTATAAAATTAACTACATCTTATTATAAATCAATTAAAAATAAATCTATAATTTTAATTTAAATAAAAAATTTACACATCACATAAAATGAGTAACCCTCACTAGAAAAATGTTCAATTCATTTTCAACTTAGTTAAGAGAATTACTATTTGATTTAATTAGAACTTGCTAAAAAAAAGAAGAGGCAGCATTTTCTTGACTTCTTAAAAGTTAAATTAAGAATTTACTACATATAATCAATAAAAAAAATTATATATAAATACCTCTCCTAAGTCAGCACTCACTAGTTGTTGTCCAGAAAAGAAAGAAGCAATGGAGAAGGGATTTACTCCCTCTGATTGTGAATTGGTAATGCGATAATTGAAATTTGTGGCTGGAAAACAAAATGCAGGATTCATTGGGCTTGCAGATGTTTACGAAAAAGATCCATGTGAATTGATTAGAGAGAATTCCATGAAAACTCACTATTTCTTCACTGAATTGAAGAAGAAGAAGACGAGCGAGAAGGAATATAGTAACAGCTTCAACAGAGTTACGAGGAGCGGTGGGATTTGGGAACAGCAAGATACAAGAAAACCCATTCTTGATGAGGATGAAAAGCTGATTATTGGGTACAAGAGAAGCTTGAAATTTAAGCATGATGACCCCTCTTTAAATGGGAAATGGATGATGAAAGAGTATTATCTTGCTGAATATCTTCTTCGTCAATTGAAATCAAAGGAGAATAAAGATTTTGTTATCTCTGCAATTAAGAAAAACCCCAATCAGTAATCAAAGGTAATACTCTTTCTGTTTCAGATGATGCTGTTGAGTACAAGAGGTTTATTGACGATGTACTGCAGTCAGAGTCACAAGAACCTGGAATGGAAAATCAAGAATCTGGGTAGGGGAAAATCAAGAACCCTATTTTTCTGAGGATTATGCAAAAGTTGAAGCGCTGTTGATATGTTTTCTTTGAAATCCAAGATTTTTCTTATCATACTTGGGATATCTAAGAAATTTGACTGATATATGTTGGTGTCAAGGAACACTAAAAGAATTTTGTAATATAGTCATTTTTTAGGTCTCTGTTCATACCAAAAGACTAGTAGAATTCATTTGATTTAGTCATTTTTGTTGGTCTCTGTTTGTTCATAATGAATGAAAGACTACTACAATTCATTTTCTCACATGTGTATCTACTGAATTTTTTCGCACTTCGTTTTTGTGTGTCCAAATGTGTCTGGGACTGTATCTGTTTTACTAGTTTCTACTTTAATTAGTGAAAATGTAATCGTGTTGCAGATACTGTTTGTCATGCCTGCTGCCAGAGGCGGAAGAACTTATTGAGTAATTTCTAGGATACTGTTGTTAAGTGGTTTTGATTTATGTAATGACTAGTGCAATTTAGGCAGAATTATGGCCTTATTATTCTGCATGCAAAATGTATAGCAGAATAACCTGGTGTTTCATTTCGTACAGCCTGTTGTTGGTTTTCATAACATTTTTGCCTGAGAGTTAAAGGTCATATTAACTCTTAGTTTCTTTTACCCTTTTTGTTTTTCATTTTCCTTAGGTTTCTTATGTTCCTCTTGCCTCTTCAATCACCGCTGAACTGTGCCACTAAGACGGACATTCGTTCTAACTAGACATTTCAGGAATGCTTATTTTGGATACTATTCACTGTCAAAGTTTGCTTGAACCTTACCCCGTTTAATATACATTTCCTACATGGACTGCATTTACTTTTCTTCTCCAGAATCTCCCTCATGAAGCACATATACTTCTTGTTGTGCCATCTCCTATTGGCGGTGTATTTGGAATCGATGCAAACACTGTTCATTATCATAGTCAGGTCTATCATCTTCATGAGATTTACACTCTGCTTATTTCTTCATGATACTCTTGTTCATTGGCATTGAACAATCTTGCCTACTTTGGTGCTAGCAGGTTTTCCCGTGAGCTTTCAGTATCTCCGCCCTCTCCTTTCTATTTGCTGCAGCTTAACTCTATACTTAAAATATAACCAGTTCCAGTTTTAGCATTCATTTTGTCATAATTTACTCATCCATGCCCACATGGTGTATTATTCCTGATTTTTTCGTTCTTCTTTTTCCCCTGTGATCATGTGTCCAAACGCATCTGGGACTGTATCACCTATAATGACGGATATATGTTGGTCTCCGCTCACTGGTGTGAAGACTATTCTTATGATATCGGATTTTAGTTGAGAATAATTAGTAAAATGACAAGAACACATTTTTTTGCATCAAATACACTGTTGCACCTGAGTGGCATCTTTTTTTATCATGGGAAGGATTAGTTAAAAGGAAAAAGGAAAGGAAGAAGTATCCTGAAGCATGGTATGGGTTGATGGAACTTTGTAATGTTTCATTTTATTGTTGCACTTGTATTTCGATTTTAAGACGTTTTAGCATGATTTTTTTTTCCATGTTCCTCGCATTGGAGAGATTTGCTTAATTATCTGTCTCCTTTTTCTTCATTTTCCTGTCCTATCATGTCTATTAATCATACGACACCTTAGTACTTACTAAAAGAAGATCATGACATCCTAGTATAGTCGCTGAATTTTTGAAGCAGTGCATCCGATATGGGAGAATAGTAAGTTGGTGGTGACAATCTAGTATTCAAGTGGAGAAGAGTAGAGGAACAGCCCCATTATCCATGAGTTAAGAATACTGTGTTTGGTCCCAAGGCTTGGCCTGAAACAGATTTTTCAGTCGTAAGAAAAAGTTGTCTATGGAACTTCGCAACTCTTTTCTTGAAACTTTTGCTATTTGTCAGGAATCGTATGGATGCTCAAACAGAAAATATGACCTAACATGTAAAGCTCCTCAAGAGATCTCTTGTTACTCTCATCCCAAAGGATCCAAATCTCTGTGCCAAAGGAACGTTCTCCCATGCTTCTACTTTTCCATTTGATGACCTTGTTAGTTATCTTAGAAAGTCACTATATCAATTTAAATAATTTTTTTATTAAATTTCGTTCACATGAGATTTTTATTTTATACTAAATTTTTTTAAAAAAATGTCAATTTTAATCATTTTATTGATGCACCCCACTAAAATTATATACAAATATATATTTATCAAGACTTCATTTTAGATACATTTAAAATAATATTTAAAGCAATCACTCAAATATAACGACTTAATTTGCTACTCTAATTTTTCTCATATAATTAGAAACAATGAAATCTTCCTTATTGTCCACTGTTCAAGCATTGACACAATAAACTGATTACCCAATTATAAGCTAATTTTCTTATATAAAATACGTAACTAAGTTGTTTGTTTTTATATTTATAATTTATATTGGTACTTTAGATATAATTTTGTTTTACTAACTATAGCATTAAATTTTGTTGTATTCTGTATATTATTCTCTCCGTTTCAAAAAGAATGACCTCATTTCCTTTTTAGTCAGTTTTAAAAAATGACGTCTTTCTTTTTTTTTATAACATTTTAATTCCAACTTTCCACGTGGTATGTTCAAGGCCACAAGATTAAAGGGTAATTTTGTACATTTGACATAACTTTAATTTAAGACCACAAGATTCAAAAGTCTTCTTTATTTTCTTAATCTTCGTATCAAGTCAAACTAGTTCGTTCTTTTTTAAATAGAGGGAGTACTTAATTGTAGTGCGTCATGTCAATAAAAAGATTACAATGAGAACTTTTTTATTTCTTAAAAATTTAGCTTAAAAATAAAATTTTCAAACCAACAAAATTTAACGAAAAAATTATTTAAATTGGTTGGGTGACGTTTTATGTGAAATATCAATAGTTTGTTGGGTTCGAAAGTGATTAGGACGTCATGCAGAAGTTTATAATTTGGATATCATATGACGATAAATTAGATGACAAATAAAACTATACTAAAAGACATAATATTATTATATGATAGGACCATTTGACCTACATAATTAAAAATTAATAAAAAGAAAATATTAAAACTGTTGAGAGAAAAATCTCTCCCATAAACAAAACTCTCTAAACGACTACATTGTGGATTTTATTGTGCTATGCTATGAGAATAGAGATCATCAATTTATAGATCTCCAAACTTTTCCTCCAAGGAAGAATAAATCAAATATGAAAGAAAATTATATTTTCCTTTCAGAAAAAGTTCAAGCATTTATGGTAATACTTTGACTTTTCTTTTAAAAAAAAAAACTTTAAATAAGAAAAGAAAATCAGGATAAAACTAACATAGTTGAGTGACTTTCTAAATAACTATTCATAGTTGGGTGACTTTCTAAA
>JAJOOD010017760.1:0-24747 GCA_029582525.1 Solanum tacnaense | reverse complement strand
ATGTATATTATGGTATGATTGCTATATGATTGAAAGGTAGTTCTCATGATTATAGTGTAATGTAAAGTGAAAGGTTTACTCACTTGCTAAGTGTCTCTAAAGTGAAAGGATTGTTACTCACTTATGAACACATATGAGCTATTATGGTAAGATGTCTACATAAGGGTCTATTAAAGGCTAATGTGAACTTGTGTGATGACTAAAGATGATTTCAAAAGGGAATTAGATGCTTAGCACCGAAAGGGCATGTAAATGAGATGGGGGTCTCACGTTTAGTAAGTCCGGCTCCCCACATGGGTTTCCTCACGTTTAGAAAGTCCGGATTACCTACGGTATGTGTTGTCTCATGAGATGGAAACCCCCATGTTTAGTAAGTTAGGGTTTCTAGAAGCAATCTCCTTGACCCTTAACTATGTGCCCACATAGGACTCTAGCTTAGTGGATCCACCTAGATAACTATGTACGAATGGTTACACCTTAGGCAAGTGTTAACCCTCTCTTTTCGGTGTGGGAGTAGAACACCGGATTCCATGTAGCTCTCATGGTCTATGTCGGTTATTGCAATATTTCCCTAATGTAAAAGTAAATGAAGGTATGAAAGGTGTGAACTCTTACTAGGGGTTTCTTAAGGGTTTTTACATAGTGTAAGGGAGGGTATGGGACTTCTCTTGCACATTGCATTTGTGGGATCCTAGGGGATGGTTGTAGTAGTGTTCTCTTATGATTATGATGATTATGACTTATGTATGTTGAAGCTATGTTATGTATGATCATTATGAATGTGGTAAGTTATGATGAAATATGATCTTATGAACGTATGCATGAAGTAGACTGCTTAATGTGATACTTGGCTTTGAATAGGGTTATGGGGTTCTATTCTTTGCATTGCACTAGTATTGCTTGGGTTGTCTACATGTTGGGATGATATTATGTTGGTTTGGACTATGATACTTAATTTGTGTGCATATTGGATTTACTTGGCAAAAAGCATGTTTTGAATAAAATGTCCTTTTGTGCATGTTTCAATGGTTTTTATGCATAGTAGCCATACTTCGTACATGTGTTGTACTAACCCATATTTTTTCCCTTTTCCCAAACATTTAGGTTCGGGCCGTTGAGGATTCAAGCTTACTTCTCAAGACACTTGGAGTTACTTCCCCAAGTTGGTTAGTCCTCAAGTCCGAGGACAAGACCCTAAGATCTAACTTCTATGTTTAGTTCTTTGCTTATGTTGAAAGACATTGTTGTACATCCTATTTTCAAGACTTCTTATTGATGTAAGGGCTAAGTCCCATTTTCGATACTTCTATGTCTAGATGGTGCATTGTGACGAAGTTAGATTCTATTTTTCATATATGAAGTGAAGTTGAACTTCCAAAGTAAAAGTTTTAAATTTCCGCAAATTTTTATTCTATGATACATGCTAAGGGCTTGTATAAGACATCTTCGAGGTCGAATACGCCGGTACGACTAGGGGGTGGTCTCGGGTCGTTACACGTCCACCTTACAATACGACATTAGGCTCGTCCGCCTTACAATACAACATTTAGGATCTTCTGCCTTACAATAGGATTCTTAGGTGAACATTATTATTAAGATATGGGTCGCAATTCTTCAAGAATTAAACCAAAGTTTATCAGGGTTTGCGCTATATCTCTCAAAGCAGATACATCTTCCTATCTCCTCTTGTCATTATTATTTTGTAGCACTTATATTTTTATCATGTTGGTTCATACATTTTGTATTTATAAGCTAACATTTTATCTATGCATATTAGAAATTGCAGGTGAGATCGATTTCCCTCTCAGGTACGATTATCATGTTCACTTGTCTATCGCAACAAAGGCCCTCTCACTTATTTGCTACTCGTATTACTTCTTTTCATCTAATCCTTGCTTAAGATGGAAACCGCTCACTCATGCTCTTCTCACTACTCTAATCTTATCTATTGAGGTCGCTATCGTTTTCATTCAAATATGGTACCGTTACTTCATTTTTTGGAGCTTTGTTTGTTCCTAAATATAGAACTACACACGGCGTGATTCTCGTAATACCAAAGATATGTAGGCGACTTAAAACCAAAGTCTCAGCCGTACCCTTTTCTAACTCTATATCATTTCAATAGATCCACTGACATATCTCGTCGGTCGAACAAAATGGGCTACTAAGTCAATGTTGGTTGCCCGACAATTCATCCTTCATTCTCAAGCAAACAAGGGACAGTTGTTGACGCCTAATTTTGACCAACCTATAACGCCTTTTAAAGGGCTATTTGATTAAATATGTATTTTAAAATATATTTCATGTTTGATCAATTTTATCTAAATAAATATATATATCTATTTCCAAAAATTATGAAGTTATCATAATTATCGATAGTTAAACTCGAAATAATTAATTTACTCAAATGTTTTAAAATGTAAGTGTATTTTAATTAAATAAAAAATATTTATAATATATGTAGTCTTTAATTGGATAGCATTTCCTTAAATCTCTTCTGAATTATTTAATTTTTATCCTATTATATTCTAAAAAAATTTAATTCTAGCCACTCCACTTCAAATTCTCATTTCAATTATTGTCGTCTGTAGTTTTCAATCATATCCATTTTCAATTCAATTCCTAAAGCTCTATCTTTTAATCCTAACCGTTAATCTTGTCCTATTTAATTCTGACCGCTCATCTTAGAGTATTTCAACGGATGAGATCAAGTCTTCTAACTTCCCTATTTTAATCTAGCAAAAGACGAAAACCCTAACATGTTATCATTATTCCCCCTCTTCCTATCGCAATCAGATCCTCCGCCCCAACTCCTCTTCACCTTCCCCTTCATTCCCTCCATTTTTTCCGACGAGACAGCCACCGGCCTCCATCACTTCTCCCTCCACCTCCTCCCTTCTCTTCTCTCCCGTCTCTTTTTCCCCTCTCGTTTTTGGCAAAAGCAAACAGCAGCCGGCGAGAGCCAGCTTCGATCCTGGCGAGCAACAAAGTGAGAACCAGCCGGGGAGGACCACCGGTGGAACAGCAACGCCAACCAGCCGCTCCGGCCAGCGCAAACTAGAAACAATCAGCAGCTCCGACGAGGCGAGCATCACCGATAAGAGCAGTCCTCTATGCTGAACTAATTATTTTCTTGTCAATTTGCTCATTCGTTTTATTACGGCAAGCTATTGTTATTTGTGAATATTGATTTGAAGTAGGCTGTAAATCTTATTCACTTCCATAAATAATTATCTCTTAATTGTCTTCATATATTAGTAATTGGGTGACTTCTTAATTGATCTCTTTCCCTTATTCTTACTCGTTTATTTTTGGTAAAAAAATAAAATAAAATGAATCTGATTTGGCTTGCTCTTTGAATAGGAAATAATAATTTTATAATTGATCCCTAAAATATTTCCTTTCCTTTAATTTTACACCTCTCATCAAGTATATAAGAAAGGGCTTCTTATTCATCTCACGCACTCACTCACTCACACGTTGATCCAACCTTAACAATCAGTAAAAATACTCTCAGACTCTAATATAAGATTTTTTATGCTTTCAAATTTCCTTTCTTGGGTTTGCCGTTTCAAGTACAATATTGATTCAAGTTTGTTTGCTGATCATATACTTTACTGCTTAACCGGTTATTTTTCTACGCTTAACTTTTTGTTTTACAATAACGTATTGCTTAAATTTGCATAAAGTTGATAATGTTGAAATAAAAGGGAAGCATACGGGTCAGTCTTCTTCTCCTCTTGATGTATGGTGTTATGTTTATTACTTCAAGTAATTTCTTGAGTTTATATGTGTGACTTTGCTTATAATATGTTATATTACTCTTTGGTTTAGAAATGATAACCATATAACATGTGTGTAAATATTATGTAGTATTGTGCCCATTGTTGTTTCGCAGGTTTTATAAGTTCGGGAGTTCGAAGAGTCGCCATGGGAGGGGATGTCAGATTAAAGCTTTACCTTATTTTGTCTTAATATTCGTATTTGGATTATTGATTCGGTTTTGTAAAAACTTGTAGAAACTCTAACTCTCTCTATATATATATAATATATTTGGGGAAATCATCTAAGGGGGGAGGGAAATAATTGCTACTTGTTACTTTATCGTAACTACTTGTTGTTGGAAAGCACGCCTATAGGAGTGTGACTATGTACTATTCTTACTTGGTGATTTCTTATTATAGAGCCATTCTAAAATAAAATTGGTTATTTGCTTGCATGAATTTATCCATAATTTTTTCTTATGTTAATCACATAATAAAATAAAGCTCTAATCTACCTAATAATCCGGTTTATAATAATAAAGTAATGTATAACATTTTACATGCTTATCACTTTGTGTTATTTGTATCATTAATTTTCTTTTTATATAAAATAACTGCTTGGTTGAATAACGAGTTTTCTATATCAGAAATGACTTAGATATCATGCTTATAGGATCTAAATAAATCTGGATATATTTGAAAGTAGAAATAATACCTATAGGTTTTTTGAATAATATTATAATTTTCAGCATGTTCATACGTGGAGATCATGCCTATAGATTGTAGATTTGATTTTATTTATTTAGAGTATCATGCTTATAGGCTCTATGCAATATTTTTCAACCACCTAGAAATCATGTTCATAGGTATTATTAATTAATCTCCAGCATGCTAATGACTGAAATACTATAACTTAATTCTGCCACTATTTGCCAGCATGTTAAATAACTAAATTAATTATGCTGCATTTTCTGCTCACTGTTAAACAATTTCTGCAATACAATTTTTCTGGCTACTTAAGTCTAATAATTTCCAACATAATAAAATAACTGAAATAAATTTGCCGCATATTTCTGCTCCATGTGAAATAAGTTCTGCAACATAATTACTTTCTGCTAGTCAAAATAAATCAATTAACTAGTCCCAACATGTTAAATCTGCTTTAGATTGCCCTGATTGATTCTGCTCAAATAAATAACTTTTGCATTTATAATGAACTAGTTTGCTACTTAAAATAAATTAATAGTTATTTTTTTGTATGGTAATATGATCTGCTTCTGCTAAAAAATACATTCCTGCATCCATGATCACTTTCTGCCACCTGTATAATTGCTTATTGTCTGTAATGCTCTAAAAAATCATTATTGTTATAATATTTGTTTGGTATGCCACACACTTAGCATGAGACCTTCCACTTTAATTGTGTTTGTTAGCATGTTCATTAAAATCTCGATGCCAACATGGGATTTTACGTGCTAAGTGTTGTCCAATGTGTTTTTCTTGGTGTCTAGAGGGCCTATTTAGGAGCCTATATTTCATTTTAGTCTAAAACCTCCTTATTAGTAGTCCAATGTCTCTTGGACGTTAAGCTGTGGCGCTAGGCACATTTTAGGACGTAATGTATGCTTAAGGTGGGGTAGGGGTAGTTAGGCCTTTACGAACATGATGAAATTGACTCGAGCTTAAAACGACAAACATTAGTTTTGTCTTTCCCAATATTAAGCTGACAGAATAATAAGTCGAGCGCTGATCCGTAAATTGTGTTGATTTTCGAGTCTCCCTTTCCTTTTTCCCTTTATTTGTTTTGTAATTATACCCGTTTGGGGTAGCTTAATAAAAATAAAATTGTTTCACCTATCTAATTGTGCAATTTTTGTCTCCTCTCTCCTCTCTTTATTAAATGTTTAATATTTGTTATTTGTTTATCTATATCACCTAGTAAGCATGTTTAGATTAAATGACCAATAAATGAAGTGACCTTAATTGCTACTTGTAACCCCTATATAAATTGCATGAGATACGGTCGGGACCCACATCTGTGGACCTCGAGGGATGCTTAACACCTTCCCCTCGAGGTAATTTGACCCGTAACCCAATCTCTGGTTCGTTCACCCATAGTTAGATCAATTAGGTTAGATAGGTGCCTAACGCGCCTTAATTCATTAAGTGGCGACTCTTCAATCAACACAAACCCAAAAGAGTTGTTAGGTCGTGCACTAAAACTCATTTTTATGAAAGATCGGGGCGCGACAACCCTAAGATATAAACCCTAAATCCTACAAGTCTGTGAACCATAAAACTAAAAAAAAACTAAAACACCCTAATCTCTAAACCCTAAAAAACCCTATGAAACACTTAACCCTTAAAAGCCCTAAAAAGACCCAAAAACCCCTAAACCTAAAAAACTCTAAGCTCTTAACCCTATAAAGCCCTAAATCGTATATGCTAAACCCTAAAAAAACACAAAAAAAACCCTAAGCCTGTAAAACTCCGGAAACTAATGAACTAAGCTAGAGCCTAATATGTAAACTAGTAGCCTAAGTGGGGTTTAACATAAATATTAGAGTCGTAAAATAACCTCCCTAAATTAGTACAAGTGTTTTTGGACTTAAACGTCAAGGCATGACCCCCCAAGGACCAACCAAGGGTACTTGAGGAGGACCTTGAAGGTAGACAAAAAGTTGTCAACAGGAAGCCACCCACGAAATTGGCACCCACGAGCCATGGGTCGACCCACGCCCCGTAGGTGGTGGCCGTGGGTCAAGGCTGGACCTCCCCATGCCTTGCCAACCTCTCTGTCTGAGCTACAAACATGCAGTACGGTTCGTGGACTCACTCACGCCTCGTGGGTGAGGTCTCGTGAGTGAGGACTGAAGCTTGGCCAAAAGGAGGAGCTGCATACCCAACACACGAGTGACCATCACAGTCCGTGGGTCCATCCATGACCCGTGGATGGTGCCTGCCAAGCTGCCCAATCTCGGCCAAAGGTTGGACTTTTTAAGAAATTCATAATTTTTTTTTTATGCGGACGGTTTATATTGTTTAGTTAGACTAATATAAGTACTTTTTAACTATTAACCACCCCTTTACACCTCATAACTCACAAGACTCAAATCATAACCAACTCCCCTCTCTAATATTTCTCTCTCTAAGACTCAATTGAAGAACAAGAACAAGGTCAAGTTTACGGTTCAAGCAGCAGCCTTTCCTCTTCAATTTCGTGAAGAAATATTCCTAAGGTATGGTGGCTTTTCATCTATGGGTATCTTTCGCCAATAGAGTCCCTTCAAAACTTGGTTTGAAATCCCCCCCAAGAACCCACAAATCCCTCATATTGTTAAATTGTGAATTTATGATATGGGTTGGTTGATTATGGAAGCATGTTAATTGATTATGTTTATATTGATTAAATTATGGAATCGTGATATTCCCCTATCTAATGTAGTAATTCTCGAAGTTTGGGTTTAGTTTCATTCATAGCCTTGAAGGGAACATTATTAGGGTTTGTACTCCTTGATGAGAATTGTGTATGAGCTTATGATTCACTCGAGTAGTGAAGATCCTATGACTAATGTGAAATTGTGGTATTGTTGCAAGATCATTCTCCCCATACCCTTACACATGACAATGCATGAAATGTCTATGATTATGATAATGTTGTTGTGTTGATTGAAAGGTTATTCTCATGATATACTATGAACATGATGTGAAAGGTTTACTCACATATTAATGATTCTAAGGTTGAAAGGTCATTCTCACATAATGAATCGATGAGCTATCATGATACCATGTTGGTTTGAATGTTAGGGCATACTTTCACTAATATAAAATTAAGTAAAGACTTAACATGAATATTAAAGGGAATTATGCTTAGCACCGAGTGGATATGAATATGAATGGAAGCTTTTACGTCAGTTAGTCCGGGTTCCCAAAATAGTTATCTCGTGAGATGGAAATGTTTTACCTCAGTTAGTCCGGGTTTCTAGTAGCAATCTCCTTATCTTGTAACTATTTGCCCACATAGGTCTTTAGCTAGTGGATCTACCTAAAATCTAAACATGTTAGTTCTACCTTAGGCAAGTAGGACACCTCTTTTCGGTGTGGGGCATGACATCAGATTCCATGTAGCTCACATGGTCTATGTCGGTTAAAGCTATCTCCTTATATGACAAGAACATGAACAATGACATGAAAAGAACAAGAACATGAACAAGAATAAGAATATGAATTATGAACAAAAACATGTGTATGTACTATGATTCCTCAAGAGGTTCTACTTAGTCTGAATGGGGATATGGGACTTCATTCATGCATGGCACAAGTACGTCTACTTAGTGTGAATGGGGGTATGGGACTTCATTCATGCATGGCACAAGTAGGCTTTGAGATTGATTGTGGTATGTTCTTTAATGACATGATGCTCTATGAGTTAATGCATACTTTACATGAACCATGAACATGAACATGAACTATACTTATGACTTCTTAATGAGCTTTGCTTAGCGTCAGTGGGGGGTATGGGACTTCACTTATACATTGCACAAGTGGACTTATAAAGGGGTTATGGTGTTGTTTACTTACGACATGAAGATATATGAATCTATATATATATATATATATATATATATATATGCATGATATGAATTTTTGCTATGAGTTACTTTAGTTATTACAAGCTATGAACATGAATGTCTCTTTGTCCATGAGTGTTGGCAATGGATGAGATCAAGGTATGTTATGCATGATTATGGTGGCCTATAAGTTGTAATTAGCATAGATAGTAGTATGAGATCTTGTCTATGTATTGCACAAGTATAGCCTAGGGTTGCTTGTGAAATGGTTTGACTATGTATTTACACTAATATGAATCTTGGTTCTTAAAGTTGACAAAGTGCATGTTTTCAACTAAAATGTCTCTTTTTGCATGATTTAAGGATATTTATGCATGGCTTCCATACTTAGTATAATATTTGTGCTAACCCATATTTTCTAGATTTTCTAAAAGTGTAGGTTCCGGTCGTTGAGGTATACTTCTCCTTTTGAGTAGAACTTGGATTGACTATTCTCCACGCTCGGTGAGTCCTCATGGTTCGAGGACAAGGCTTATTCGTTTCTAGTTTCTTTTATACTTTCTCTTTTTGAGACTATGTTGCAAAGGGATGTGACCCTTATTGACTCTCAATTGTATTAGATGGTTTTTGAGACAAGGTCTAGACTTCTATTTTGGTTTTATGAAAAAGACTTCGATCGTAAAAAGTTTTAAATTCTGCATCATTTCAATTACTTATGTTTATGATTATGCTAAGGGCTTGTATGACACCCCTTCGGGACCAAGTACACCATGTTACATCTAGGGGGTACCCCTGGGTCGTGACAAATTGGTAATCAGAGACAAGGTTTAGAATGATTATATGATGATGTCTCATGAACCACGTCTAGTAGAGTCTTGTTCATGAGTGTGAAGCGCGCCATACTTATGAATGAGAGGCTATAAGATATTTAGGAAATTTCACATCTTTCATTACTATTTAGTCGTGCCTTAGAGTTTTAACTCTATGAAGTCCTTTTCCTAACCCTCCTCTTGAGTCTATAGGATATGAATACAAGAAGGGCGAATGCAAGAAGGATGGAAGAGGAGATTGTTAATGAGGGAGTTCCTCCCCAAGGTCCCCGAGGTCCTCAAGTTCCTCAAGCTCATAATGATGAGGGGGTTATGACAAATGTGGAAATAAGGTCAGCTCTCCAAACATTGACTCAAGCCATGACAACTCAAGCCCAAGCTATAACGGCTCAAACCAATAGGGATGTTGGGCCCCGTGTTAACCTTAATATGAACACCATGTCTTCAAGGTTGAGAGATTTCACAAAAATAAATCCTTTTATGTTCTTTGGTTCTAAAATGGGTGAAGACCTTCAAGAGTTTGTGAAACACAAGATAATTGATGCTATGAGGGTGACTTCTATTGAGAAATCGGAGCTAGTCACTTACCAATTGAAGGATGTGTCCCAAGTATGCTATACTCAATGGAAGGGTAATAGGTCGGTTGAAGCGGGTCCCATAAATTGGGAGGTGTTCAAGAAAGAATACATTAATAGGTTCTTAGCCCGAGGGAAGAGGGAAGCAAAGGTTGAGGAATTCATCAACCTTTGTCAAGAAGGTATGAGTGCTCAAGAATATTCTCTAAAATTCACTAAGTTATCCAAGTATGCTCCGTCTTTGGTGGCAAATCTGAGGGATGAGATGAGTCGATTTGTGACCGATGTGTCCAACTTGATTGAAGAAGAATGTCATGCGGTAATGCTACATGATAATATGGATATCTCGCGTATAATGGTGTATGCTCAACAAATTGAGGAGACAAATCTTAGGAATAAGAATATGGAAGTGAAGAGAGCAAGGACCGATGATGGAAATTCTTCCAAGGGTAAGTTTGAGGGTCAAAGGCGATCAAGGTTCAAGAGAAGGCTCTCCAACCAAGGCTGCTCTAGTGATCCAAGGGTAAAACGGATAGGGTGCCTAACCCTAAGCCTCAAGGAGGTAATAGTGGTGGATCTTCTATGTCAAGGTCTACTTGTGCCAAGTGTGGCAAGAAGCATGATGGTAAGTGCCTTGTTGGCATGGATGGATATTTTAGTTGTGGGAAGAGTGGGCATATGATGAGAGATTGTCCCATGCTAAAGGTTCAGGGAAGAGAGGGCAAGCAAGCCCTTCCTAGTGGTTCAAACTTCAATACTACCAAGAAAAACCGTTTTTATGCTATTCAATCTCGAGGTGACCAAGAGAGCTCCCCGAATGTGGTGACCGGTATGTTACAAGTTTTTTCTATTGATGTTTATGCATTGTTAGACCCAAGTGCCACTTTGTCCTTTGTTACACCTTTTGTGGCTATGAAATTTGAAATACTCCCTGAAGTGTTATTAGAGATTTTTCGGTGTCTACCCCGGTTGGTGACTCAGTAGTGGCAAAAAGAGTCTATAGGAGTTGTCCTATTTCTTTGTCTCATAAAATCACCTTGGTTGATTTCATAGAATTAGACATGTTAGAATTTGATGTCATTTTGGTTATGGATTGGTTGCATGCATGTTTTGCCTCTATTGATTGTAGGACTCGGGTGGCTAAGTTCCAATTCCCAAATGAACCTACTTTAGAATGGAAGGGGGGAAATTCTATCCCTAGAGGTCGAATTGTTTCTTGTCTCAAAGCTAGGAAAATGATCTCCAAAGGGTGCATTTACCATATTGTTAGGGTGATAGATGTGGAGTCTGAAACCCCTTCCCTAGAGTCGGTCCCCGTGGTGAATGACTTTCTAGAAGTCTTTCCCGATGACTTGCCCGACATTCCTCCCGAGCGGGAAATAGATTTTGGCATTGATCTCTTGCCGGATACGCAACCTATCTCCATTCCTCTTTATAAAATGGCTCCGGCCAAGTTGAAAGAGTTACAAGAGCAATTGAAGGAATTGCTAGACAAGGGTTTTATTCAACCAAGTATCTCTCCATGGGGTGCTCCGGTTTTGTTTGGAAGAAAGAAGGATGGGTCCCTTAGAATGTGTATTGACTACCGCTAATTGAACAAAGTGACCATAAAGAATAAGTATCCCCTTCCGAGAATTGATGATTTGTTTGATCAACTCCAAGGGGCTAGTTACTTTTCAAAGATTAACCTTCGTTCGGGCTACCACCAACTAAGGGTGAGCGGGGCTGATATACCAAAGACGGCTTTCCCAACTAGGTATGGGCACTATGAATTCCTTGTGATGTCATTTGGCTTAACTAATTCCCCGGCGACATTCATGGACCTAATGAATAGGGTGTTTAAGCAATACATTGATACGTTTGTGATCGTTTTTATCGATATATTTTGAACGATTCAAGAGATGAGGGTGAACATATGAATCATTTGAGGATTGTATTGCAAATCTTTAAAGACCACCAATTGTATGCAAAGTTTAGTAAATGTGAGTTTTGGCTAAGGTCTGTAGCCTTCCTCGGCCATATCGTGTCTAGCAAGGGTATTGAGGTAGATCCTCAGAAGACGGATGCGGTCAAGAGTTGGCCTAGACCTCTAACTCCTACTGATATTAGAAGTTTTTTGGGTTTGGCCGGTTACTATAGGAGGTTTGTTGAGGGTTTTTCCTCCATTGCTTCTCCGTTGACGGCTTTGACTCAAAAAAAAATAAGTTTGTGTCGTCGGAGGCTTGTGAGAAAAGCTTCCAAGAATTGAAAGATAAACTTAATTCTGCTCCGGTGTTGACCTTATCGGAGGGTACCGATGGGTTTGTGGTATATTATGACGCTTCTCGAGTTGGTTTGGGATGTGTCCTTATGCAATATGGTAAAGTGATTGCCTATGCTTCAAGGCAACTCAAGGTCCATGAAAAGAATTATCCAGCCCATGATCTCGAATTAGCAGTGGTGATTTTTACCTTGAAAATATGGAGGCACTATCTAGATATATGGGGTTCATGTAGATGTTTTTACCGATCACAAGAGTCTTCAATATGTGTTTACCCAAAAAGACTTGAATCTCCATCAAAGAAGGTGGTTAGAACTTTTAAAATAATATGACATGAGTGTCTTTTACACCACGGAAAGGCTAATGTAGTTGCGGATGCCCTAAGTCGATTATGCATGGATAGTGTAGCCCATGTAAAGGATGAGAAGAAGGAGTTAGTTTGTGACGTACATAGGTTGGCCCGGTTAGGTGTCCAACTAGTGGATTCCACAAAGGATGGAATCATGGTCCATAATGGTTCTGAATCATCCTTTGTCGACGTGACGTCCAAACAAGACCTTGATCCCATGTTAATGGAGTTGGAAGAATTGGTACTCAACAAGTCTGTTGAGGCTTTCTCCCAAGGGGGATATGGGGTGCTTAGGTACCAATGTCGTTTATGTGTTCCGAATGTTGATGGCTTGAGAGAGAAAATTTTAGAAAAGGCTCATGGTTCGCGATATTCTATTAATCTGGGAGCCACCAAGATGTACCGTGATTTACGGGAAGTCTATTGGTGGAATGGCATGAAGAAGGATATAGCGGGTTTTGTGGCCAAATGTCCGAATTGTCAACAAGTTAATGCCGAACACCTAAGCCCGGGAGGTTTTTCCCAATATATAGATATTCCCACTTGGAAGTGGGAGGAAGTGAATATGGACTTTGTTGTGGGTTTGTCTCGTACTCGAAGGCAACACGATTCTATTTGGGTCATTGTGGATAGAACGACAAAATCAGCCCACTTTATTCCCGTCAAGGTTTCTTATTCGGCGAAAGACTATGCCAAATTATACATCAAGGAAATAGTGAAGTTGCATGGGGTTCCTTTGTCTATTATTTTGGATCGAGGTACTCAATTTACGTCACACTTTTGGACGGCTTTCCAAAAAGGGATTGGTACCAATGTTAAACTTAGTACCGCTTTCCACCCTCAAATGGATGGTCAAGTGGAGCGCACCATTCAAACCTTAGAGGACATGTTGAGGGCATGTATTATAGATTTCAAGGGTAATTGGGATGACCATCTACCATTGATAGAGTTTGCCTACAATAATAGTTACCACTCAAGTATTGTCATGGCTCCTTTTGAAGCATTGCTTGGTAGGAGGTGTAGATCTCTTGTTGGTTGGTTTAAAGTAGGTGAACTTACTCTAAATGGTCCTGAACTAGTTTATGAGGCCATTGAAAAAGTTTGATTCATTAGAGAGAGGTTGAAAACGGCCCAAAGTCGACAAAAGTCATATGCCGATGTTAGAAGGAGGGATCTAGAATTTGAAATTGGTGATTGGGTCTACTTGAAAATTTCACCTATGAAAGGTGTGATGGGGCTTGGTAAAAATGGGAAGCTTAGTCCCTGATATGTGGGCCCATGCCAAATCTTGAAACGTGTTGGGAAAGTTGCATATGAGTTAGACTTACCAAATGAGTTGGCTCCGATTCACTCGGTGTTTCATGTTTCCATGCTTAAGAAGTGCATTGGGGATCCGGTATCCACCATTCCTTTAGAGGGTTTAGGTGTTGATGAGAGTCTATCCTATGAGGAAGTTCCGGTGGAAATTTTGGACCGGCAAGTGAAAAAGTTGAGAAACAAGGAAGTAGCTTCCGTTAAGGCGTTATGGAGGAATCATTTAGTTGAGGATGCTACATGGGAGGCCGAGGCCGATATAAATTCCCATTGTCCTCATCTTTTTCCTTATACTCCTATTCATGCTTGAGGTAAGTAGTTCCTCTTGGGTTTTAGTGTTTTGGGAGTCATGTGTATGGTATGAGTTCTCCATGATTTCCTTATGTTATGCATGTTCTTGATGAAATTCATGTTTAGTAAGAAAATGAGTTTTATGATTTATGTGTCCCTCATGTTGATTGTGCATTTTAGTATGATGATGGCATATTGGAATTCATGAGGTGATTTGATGAACATGCTTTGTTATGCTTGTGGTGAAATAGCATATTGGCTCCATGATGTTGTGTTGAGCTTGCTTTTAGTTGGAGAAGGTAGTTCCTCCTATGAACATAAGAAATGTTGCATTTCATGCATATTAGGTTGGTAGATATAGTTCCTACTTCCTTGCATTGCATTGACCATGTCTTGAGATGGAGTTGAGGTTTCCTCCCTTTTATAGTGCATGAAGTAAATAGTGCATTTGTAAGTTTTGCATATTTTTGATGTTTCATGCATGATGGGCTGCTAGTCTTGAGTTTCTAAATTAGTTTGGTGTCTAAGTCATCATTCGAAGACGAATGTTCCCAAGGGGGAGATAATGTAACACTCCGGAAAACTAATGAACTAAGCTAGAGCCTAATATGTAAACTAGTAGCCTAAGTGGGGTTTAACGTAAAGATTAGAGTCGTAAAATAACCTCTCTAAATTGGTACAAGTGTTTTTGGACTTAAACGTCTAGGCATGACCCCCCAATTAGGACCAACCAAGCGTCCTTCAGGAGGACCTTGAAGGCAGCCAAAAAGCTGTCAAGAGGCAGCCACCCACGAGCCGTGGGTGGACCCACGCCCCGTAGGTGAAGGTCGTGGGTCAAGGCTGGACCTCCCCTTGCCTTGCCAAACTCTCTATCTAAGCTACGGACATGCAGTACGGTTCGTGGACTCACTCACGCCTCGTGGGTGAGGTCTCGTGAGTGAGGCCTGCAGCTTGGCCAAAATGAGGAGCTTCAGACCTAACCCATAAGTGACCAGCACAGTCCTTGGGTCCATGCACACCCCGTGGGTGGGGGTTGTGGATGGGAGGCTCCCAAGCTACCCAATCTCGGCCAAAGGTGGGACTTTTTAAGAAATTCCTAAATTAATTATTTTATTATGGGCACATTTTATATTGTTTATTTAGACTAATATAGGTACTTTTTAACTATTAACCACCCCTTTACACCTCATAAATCACAAGACTCAAATCATAACCAACTCCCCTCTACAATATTTCTCTCTCTAAGACTCCATTGAAGAAAAAGAACAAGGTCAAGTTTAGGGTTCAAGAATCTATGGGTAGCTTTCACCCATAGAGTCCCTTCAAAACTTGGTTTCAAAGCTTCCAATTCCCCCCAAAACCTAGGGTTTCATTCTAAGTTGTGTGTTCTCTTTCTTAACGTTTTCAATGATTGATTTATGATGAATTATGATTGAATTGATGTTTAATGGTTGATTTATGATTAAATCCCCCCTAGAACCCATGAATCCCCTATATTGTTAAATTGTGAATTTATGATGTGGGTAGGTTGATTATGGAAGCATGTCAATTGATTATGTTTATATTGATTAAGTTGATTATTAAGTTATGGAATCATGATATTCCCCTATCTAATGTAGTAACTCTAGAAGTTTGGGTTGAGGTTTATTCATAGCCTTGAAGGGTAAATTATTAGGGTTTGTACCCCTTGATGAGAATTGTGTATGAGCTTATGATTCACTTAGATAGTAAAGATCCTATGACTCATGTGTAATTGTGGTATTGTTGCAAGATCATTCTCCCCATACCGTTACACATGACAATGCATGAAATATCTATGATTATGATAATGTTGTTGTGTTGATTGAAAGGCTATTCTCATGAAACGCTATGAATATGATGTGAAAGGTTTACTCACATATTAATGATTCTAAGGTTGAAAGGTCATTCTCACCGAATGAATCTATGAGCTATCATGATACCATCTTGGTTTGAGTGTTAGGGCATACTTTCACTAACATGAAATTAAGTAAAGACTTAACATGAATATTAAAGGGAATTATTCTTAGCACCGAGTGGATATGAATATGATATGGAAGCTTTTACGTCAGTTAGTCCGGCTTCCCAATGGGTTCCTTTTACGTCAGTTAGTCCGGGTTCCCAAAACAGTTATCTCATGAGATGGAAACCTTTTACCTCAGTTAGTCCCGGTTTCTAGTAGCAACTCCTTACCCCATAACTATGTTCCAACATAGGTCTTTAGCTAGTGGAACCACCTAAAAGCTAAACATGTTAGTTCTACCTTAGGCAAGTAGGACACCTCTTTTCGGTGTGAAGCATGACACCGAATTCCATGTAGCTCACATAGTCTATGTCGGTTAAGGCTATCTCCCTATATGAAAAGAACATGAACCATGACATGACAAGAACAAGAACATGAACAAGAACAAGAATATGAATTATGAACAAGAACATGAGTATGTATTGTGATTCCTCAAGACGTTCTACTTAGTGTGAATGGGGGTATGAGACTTCATTCATGCACGGATCAAGTAGGATTTGAGACTGATTGTGGTATGTTCTTTTATGTCATGATGCTTTATGAGTTAATGCATTATTTACATGAACCATGAATATGAACCATGAACATGAACATGATCATGAACTATACTTATGACTTCTTAATGAGCTTTGCTTAGTGTGAGTGGGGGTATGGGACTTCACTTATACATTCCACAAGTTGACTTATAAAGGGGTTATGGTGTAGTTTACTTATGCCATGAAGATATATGAATCTATATATATATATATGCATGATATGAATTGTTGCTAAGAGTGACTTTACTTATTACAAGCTATGAACATGAATGTCTCCTTGTCCATGAGTGTTGGCTATGGATGAGATCAAGGTATGTTATGCATGATTATGGTGGCCTATAAGTTGTACTTAGCATAGATAGGAGTATGGTATCATGTCTATGCATTGCACAAGTATAGCCTAGGGTTGCTTGTGAAATGGTTTGACTATGTATTTACACTAATATGCATATTGGTTCTTAAAGTTGATAAAATGCATGTTTTAAACTAAAATGTCCCTTTTTGCATGATTTCAGGATTTTTCTGCATGGCTTCTATACTTAGTACAATATTTGTGCTAACCCATATTTTCTACGTTTTCTATAAGTGTAGGTTCTGGTCGTTGAGGTATACTTCTCCTTTCGAGAAGAGTTGGATTGACTATTCTTCATTCTTGGTGAGTCCTCATGATGCGAGGACAAGGCTTGTTCGTTTCTAGTTTCTTTTGAACTTTCTCTTTTTGAGACTATGTTGTAAAGGGATGTGACCCTTATTGAATCTCGATTGTATTAGATGGTTTTTGAGACAAGGTCTAGACTTCTATATTGGTTTTATGAAAAAGACTTTGATTGTAAAAAGTTTTAAATTCCGCATCATTTCTATTACTTATGTTTATTATTATGCCAAGGGCTTGTATGAGACCCCTTCGGGGTCAAGTAGCCGTGTTACATCTAGGGGGTACCCCTGGGTTGTGACAAAGCCCTAAACCCTAAACCTATAAAATGTTAAAAACTTTAACCTAAAAAACCCAAAGCCCTAAATCCTAAAAACTTATATAAAACCCATAACCTAAAACCCTAAACCTTAAAAAACCCTAAACCTAAATTCTAAATCCTAAATCCTAAACCCAAAGAAACCCTAAACCTTAAACCTTAAGAAACCATAAATTCTATGAACCCTAAAAACAATTTAAAACCCCTACAAAACACTAAGCTCTAAACCCTAAATCCAAAAAACTTGTATACCCTAAACCTAAAATACACAAAAAAAAACCTAAGCCCTAAACCTTAAACCTTTAAAAACACTATAAAACACAAAATTGTTTAGGGGAACAAAGTGAAAGAAGAACAAATGGGGATTTCAAAAGAGTGTGCCGTGAAGAAAGGGGAAGGTGGGGTGGGCTGGGGTGGGAGGTAAGTTGGAGTGGGTGTAAACTATATGGAGTAGTCGCTCTGTCTCAATTTATGTGACACATATTATTTTTTGAGAGTCAATTAAGTTTGATCGAAAATTTGCTTATGAAGTTTTAAAAAATTTTAAAATGAAATTTATATATTTGTAAACTACTTTAAAAAATAATATAAGTCACAATAATTGATAATTCAAAATATTTAAAAGATATATGCAAAATTTATCGTCAAAGATAAATCAATTTGGATTTCAAAATCTATAATGTGTCATATAAATTGGTACAGAAAAAATAATTTTTATTTATATTTTTATTGAAGATTAATTTTTTCTTTTTTTGTTCTTAAAAAAAAGATTATTTTATATTTAAATTTCACATGACCTTTTTTATTAGTTATCATGTCATGTACTCATGTTAAATGCGAATGTATCACATACACTTTATAATGTTAGCTAATTATTAGAATATCATAACAGGGTCTGCTGCAAATATTTAAAATATACAAAACTTAATTAGACATCTAAATGAAAAATAATGTCAAACTTTAATTAATAACACGATTAGTAAAACTTTAGAATAACCAGGACCTTAATATTTTTTAATTGTTTGCTATTTAATTGAATTTGAGTTAGCTTCTTCTTTTTGTTGACTTTGGTTTCTGGTATCGTTCAGTTTTTTTTTTTTTTTTGGTTGGGGTGATGGCCTCATGGATTTTCTCAATGGTGTGATCATTTGGTTTATTTATGAGAAGATTTTTTATTAAAAAAAACATAAAAAGTACTATTAGATTTAAAAAAACAAAATAATATTTATACACGTGATGGTGTATGTATATCACCTAACCAACTGAATTTGGTTATGGTTGAACAGCATCATGTAAAGTGCGAAGAAATATAATTTATGAGGTACTTATGTTTTTTTTCTATTTTAAATTTAAATATTAATATGTAATTTTTAAATATGTAAATTATTGAACGATTAGGAAAATAGTAAAAATAAATTTTAGGTTTAGCAAATATAAAAATCATATTTGTATGTTATACCTATAGTTTGTATATACAATTATATATAATTGCGCTCCATAGCAAACTTTATGTTTGTTATGACTATTAATATGTATATTTCGGTATACATATACAAAAGAATCAATTGTATAATCTGTGTTTGTATAAAGCTAGAAAGACAAAAGAAAATTGGGTGGGGAAGATCTGTATTTGCATAATTATAAGTGTATAGGACAAAAATATATGTATTTGTATATATAATTTTCTCTCGCTTTATACAAACACAAAAGCAAATTATACATTTGTGTTTGTATAAAGTGAGAGAGGCGAGTGAGAGTGGCGAGCGAGATTCTTTGGGGAGAGAGGCGAACGAAAAGATATGTATATATATACAGTTTTCTCTCACTTTATACAAACACAAACGCATTTTATACATTTGGATTTGTATAAAAGTGAGAGAGGCGAGGGAGAGACTCTAGCGAGAAAACGATAGTGGCGAGAGAGAATTTCAGGGAGAGAGGCGAATGACAACAGTTTGCTACGGGTTACAATTAAATCAAACTGTGGTTATAGCATTTAATTTGAATTAATAGTTTGCTATTTTATACAATTTTCCCTATTTTGAAAGTTTGAAGCCCATATGACACTGTTTCTAAATAATATTTTATTAATAAAAGTATATCTTTTTATAATTCAACAAGTTTATCTAATACAAAATAAAAGCATAAACAACAACAAAAAAAAACGATAAGAAAACTTGAAATATTAGGACAAAGGTTTTTTGTTGGTATATCTCCACTATCAAATGAAAGAACTTGAAAATATAAAAATAAAAGACTCATTAATTAATATAATAAATTGTGACAATATGCAATTGACAGCAGATTAATGGCTCTAAGCCTCCAACACTATACAGATTAACTATAGAGAGTCAAAATGTCTGTTACTCATCCAAAATGTTATGTTAGGAATTGTACAAGAATAATGGTGAATCAAGGCCAATACACCAAAGACTCATAAATATAACAATTCTAGACAAAAAAAAATTAATATCAAAATCATTTTTCCAACAATACCTTCACATAAATTGAAATAGAGTACGACTAATTTATGTCATTGTTGTCCAGTTAAAACTATATATTTTTTAGCCTAATTTTCATTGATTGTAGATGACAAGAAGGATGTAATGTACCTCACAAATCTCTCAGGTACACAAGAAAAGTTGAATATTTTTAATGCTGATCTACAAAAGCCACAAAGTTTCAATGCAGCAATTGAAGGCTGCATTGGTGTATTTCATGTTGCACATCCAATTGATTTTGAGAACAAAGAAACTGAAGAAACAATAACGCAAAAATCAATTGATGGGGCAATAGGTATTTTACAGGCATGTCTCGATTCAAAAACAGTTAAACGCGTTGTATACACTTCTAGTGCAGTTACGGTTGTGGGTACTGGAAGTTCCAACATAATCGATGAATGCTCGTGGACAGATATAGATGTTATGAGCACATTGAAGCCTTTTGCAAGTTCTTACGCGATTAGTAAGACATTAACAGAAAAAGCAGCTCTAGAATTTGCTGAAAAAAATGGTATCGATCTTGTGATTGTAATCCCAACTTGGATACATGGTACCTTTATTACTCCTCAAATTCCTGGTTATGTTCGTTCATCCATGGATATGATTCTTGGTATGTCTTAAAATATCATAGATTTTCATTTTCTCAACATAAATATGTTCTACTTAATCATAATTGGAAAAAATTGTGCAGGTCATCAAAATTTTAGTATGAGTTACCCTCCAATTATACCTTTTGTACATGTAGATGATGTGACAAATGCTCACATTTTCCTTTTTGAAAATCCTAATGCAAAAGGGAGGTATATTTGCTCAGCTGTTGAAATAACAGAGGAAAAGCTAGTTGAGTTTCTTTTGACAAGATATCCTGAATTTCAAAAACAAATTGCCACGTAAGTACAAAATCTTGTCTTAACTTTAATTGGTTGATTGTTTTTATTTGTTTTTCCTATTCAAACAAGGAGAGGAAAGAAGAAAAGTGAAATATTAATCAATTACTCTGTCTGTCACAATATTTATGTGACACATTTCGTTTTTTGTGAGTCAAATAGTTTAACATATGAACCATGATAGCTATTCTAACTTACAAGTTTCTTAATTTTGAGTAGCCTAATAGAACATGAGATATTCCTTTTATAAGCAACGCAATGCATATATCAGTTTCTTATATTGGTTTTTGGCGTTTGGGAAATCATGTTCTCTCTCGGTGTATTTTAGTGAAGCTTGCTTATGTGCATTTTGTCAGCACCATGTCTTTACGATGGAACCCATTATCGTCGGTCAAGTTGACTATGCCATGTTTGTTGGTTATCTACCTATACAGACTCTTTGGGCTCTGTTACTTTAAAGGATTTTGGTGATATCAGACCGACCCAGCTACGAGATACCTCTAATTTTCAGAGGCAAACACGTCATCTTAGCAAACCTTGATGGAGTGTGGGAACAAAGCTTGGGAGAAACTTTGACAACCACACTTGTGGAAATAATAGCCAAAAATGTGAAAGTTGACAACCACAAATGTGAAAGTTGGCAGCCGCAGTTGTGGAAGTTGGTAATCAAATTTTGGTAGAGTTTTGGTGGAGTTTGGCAGCCAAACTTTGTGGAAATTGGCTGCCTCATTTGTGTTACTCATGATGTAATCAAGAGGTTCAAAACTCTATAAATAGAGTAGTAATTGAACATTTGAAGATACACCAAAATAGAGAAAGCAATAGAGAGTAATCCACAAGTTATTTATGAGTTTATGAGAAAATAATGTGAAAGTAATATTATTGTGAGTTGTAAGAAATAAAAGAGTGTTGTTCTTATAAAAGTGTAGTAGTCTTTTGACACTATCAAGTTTTCATCAATATTATTGTATTACGTACTCGGGTATCATAATTACCCCATTTTAATATTTTGTGTCGTTGTTACTCTCTTGCTATTGCTATTTAGTGTGGACATTATCCTGGGTGTGATTATCATTTTATCCAACAATGTGATATCGATCCATGGCAAATAATAGTTTGTTTTCCTTTCAGTATCCCTGTCTTAGAAGAGAAAATTATGAAAAATAGTGTCTACAAATGAGAGACATTCTTGACTCTCAAGATGTTTGAGATATTGTAGACAAAGGGTATACAAAACCCGTTAATTGAAAAACTTTGTCCTCAAATGAAAAGGAGGTCTTGCAAAAGAAAAGAAATAAAGATCAACAAACCCTCACTCTCATCCATTAATGTTTGGATGATGACATATTTGAGAAGGTGGTTGATGCAACCACCTCAAAAGAAGCTTGAGAGATTTTATAAAATTCTCTCCAAGGAGTTGATAAAGTAGAGAAGATAAAACTTCAAACTCTAAGGGCAAACTTTGAATTTTTAAAAATGAAAGAATCTAAATCCATTTCGAATTTCTGTTCAAGATTGATAGCAGTTGTAAATCAACTAAGAAGATACGACGAGGAAGTAGATTATGTGTGTGTGGTAGAAAATATCATTCGTTCTCTAACACCTAAATTTGATTATGTGGTGTGAGTTATTGAGAGTATAGTGATTTAGACTCTATGACAGTATAATAATTGGAAGGTTCTCTACAAGCTCACGAAGAAAAGATGTAAAAGAGAAAAGAAGTGACACTAGAGAAACTTCTTAAAACTCAGGTGTCCTTCAAAGGATTTAAAAGTGAGAAAGGTACATAGGAAATGGAAAATGGTGAGGCCATGTCAGTCGTGGAGGTCTTGGAAGAGTAAGAAGTTATTTCAACATATTTAACAATTAAGATAAAAATCACTAGTCATTCAAAGGTCGTGGCCATGGTCAACGAGAAGGAAGAGGAAATGGAGCCTATCAAGGTACCAATGAAATGAGGTATGAAAAATCTAAAATTGAGTGTTATAACTGTCATAAAATTGGACATTACACTTGAAAATGTCGTATGAATGTTGAAGAGAAAGTAAATCTTATTGATAACAACAAAGATGAAGATGAGTCAACATTGTTATTGACACTCAATGAAGAAGATACAGATGATTACAATTCATGGTATATAGACAATGGAGCAAACAATCATATGTGTGGACACAAAGTCAAATTTAAGGAGATAAAGAAGACGGGATGGTTGATTAACGGGATTCCATCAACCGTGTTCTTGTCTCCCATTGATTTGAGTGCTTCAAAGTTCAAGTGTCCAAATTACATATGCCAAAACTATGAGTCATCTTGGACACTAGCCTTCAAACACTTTGCATCGATGGTCTTAAGATTCAAAGGGAACAACCTATTCTTTTCCATATGCACTTAAGCAATTAAGTTATTACTTGAATCTCTAAGCCAAATATGTATATTTTTCATATGAATATCATATCCTTTTTCAAAAAGTTGATCCAAACTCAAAAATATTACTTTTCAATTTTGACAAATATTAAGCATTGTTAATCAATATATGACCATCATCTTCACAGGATATCAGAATCATACATATTCCTTCAATTTGAATCTTTGAGGTATCTCCAAAAGACACATTACCTTTCACCGTCTTCTTTATCTCCACAAACTTGTCTTTGTGTCCACACATATGATTGATTGCTCCATTGTCAAGATACCATGAACTGCAATCATCTTTATCTTCTTCTTTGAGTTCCAATAACAATGCTGACTCATCTTCGTTTTTGTTGTTGTCAACAAGATTAGATTTCTCTTCAACATTACTACGGCATTCTCAAGAGTAATGTCCAATTTTATGATAGTTATAACACTCACTTTTAAATTTTTCAAACCTCATTTCATTGGTACCTTGATAGGCTCCACGTCCTTTACCTCCTCGTTGACCATGGCCACGACCTCTGAGTAAAGTGGTGATTTTTTATGCTTATCATGACCAACGACACTAAACTACGGTATGAGTGTCTACAATCATCGAAAGTATAGTAACCCAACTAAAAGGTGGGGTTGTGTCCCAATGGAGTGGTTTTGAGAATTGATAGAAATATAAAAGTAAGCTCTAACTAGTCGTAGCTAAAGACATTAACGAATAAAAACATGGTAAATTAAAGGGGTTGACACGAAAGTGTCAAATATCAATTGGGGATTTTGTCACAATTAGTAAAAATAGAAAAAATTAACAAGAAAATCAAGTATGGCGAAATGTTCTTGGAGTGTGACCGCAATACAAGTTGAGATAAGTAGTTGGGTACATGCTTTTGAAAGGAAATTTGTAAGATAATAGTGACTAGGCTAAGCTTTAAATGGAAATAAGTTCCCTCTCGGGCAACTTACCCCGTTTCAAATGCGTTCCTCTCGGACACCCATTTGCCGCATGAAGACCAGCCTACGCCTTACCCCACTCAATCTCTCGAGCTAAGTGTTAGGATATGGGACTAGGTCTCACCCTCTCGGGCTGAACTTCATGTCAACCCACTCCTTAGGCCATCAGTCTAGTGGTCTTGGTTTCGCAACCTCCCTCTCGAGCAAGCCGAAAACACATAGGTGGCTTTGTGTTTGCAACTACAAACCCTTTAGATTAAACCAGAACCACTAGGTGAAATCACCATTAAACTACATCTAACCTATCGGCAAGCAAGACCCAACAATAATATCAACACATATTTGCTAAATCACACCCCAAGAATGGGAGTTTTTAGCCACACATCAAGAAATAACAAAATACACCTAAAATGATAGTAAAATCAAATGGGTATAAGAAATTAAACCTTGATTTAAGCAAAGGAAGAAGAATGGAGAAGACCCACTTCCAACTTGGGGAAGAT
>JAJOOD010017759.1:0-23930 GCA_029582525.1 Solanum tacnaense | reverse complement strand
ACTACCTTAAAAGCATGAACTCCCTAACTTGAATGTTAAATTACTATAATACCCCAACTTAAAACACTAAATTTAGTATATATTCTATATTTCATATTTTATTTATTTATTCTATATTATATTAAAACCTGGCGCTCTTTCACATTGATGGGTAATGACTTTTTCGAAAAGTTATGACATTTCTGATAACTTGTGATTTTTCTGAAAGTTCTGACTTATTTGATAAGGCACGATAAGTACCTTTTCATACTAACATATGTTGTCTATAAATAGAGGGGGTTTCTCCAACTTTAAAACTACAAAATTTGTAAGTTTTCTATTTTTCTTCTCAAAATAAGCAAGATTGTGAGAGTTATTCAATTATGCCATTACAATATTTTTTGTGGTTTAATTAGATAGATCAACAAAATTGATGCAACAAGGAGAAAGGAATAACTCAACTCCAAATGAGAAGACTATTTAGATAATTAATATGTACTCACTTTCATAGCCATAAATATACTTTTGCAGCAACTTCTACTTAACAAGAAGTTCAATGAATTTTGTATTGCAAAAACTACAACTTCGTGTTCTAGCTGTGAAAAGTCAGAAATTGTTGGAGAAAAAAGATTAGATCAAAAACTTGTTTGAAGAGTCCAAACTAGATTTAACAAGTAGTCCATGTTTCTAATTTATTTGTTCTACTTTTATTTTTATTCAGTTCAATATAGAATGCTATTTTTTGTTGGGGGTGAAGGAACATCTTTAAGACCTCAATGTTAAAAAACTTTTTTGTATATTCTACATATCCTTAAATTAAAAGTCTTCTTTAGTTTTTAAAATTTTATATCAAATTAAAATTAGACAAATCTATATCTATATATTTTTTAACTATATCTATACTACCTTAAAAGAATGAACTACCTAACTTAAATGTTAAACTATTATAATACCCCCAGCTTAAAACATCAAATTTAGTATATCTTCTATATTTTATATTGTATTATATTTATATTATATTATATTATATAATATATTATATTAAAAGAAGACACATTTTCACATTGAAGGGTTGTGACATTTTCTAAGAGTTATAACTTTTTCGATGAGTTGTGGCCTTTACGAAGGGTTGTGACTTTTCTACAAGGTTGCAACTTTTCCGAAGAATTGTTACTTTTCCGAAAAATTGTGACTTTTTCGAAAGGTTGTGATTTTTCCAAAGAGTTATGACATTTCTGATGAGTTGTGACCTTTTTGAATGGTTGTGACTTTTCTAAAGGATAGTGACTTTTTTTAATAAGGAACAATAAGCATTTGTTTCATACACTACCCTTTGTTGGCTCTAAACAGAGAGATTTTCTCAATTGTTTTAACTACAATTTTTCAAATTTTCCATTGTTCTTCTTCTTCTTAAACACGCAATTTAGTATATCTTCTATATTTTATATTATATTATATTATATTATATTAAAAGAAGACACTATATATTATATTATATGCACATTCTCATATTATATTATGTTAACTACGAATAGAGAGGTCTCCTCACATTTTTAATCTTTTCTACTTTTCTCTTCTTAAAAACTCAAGTTTGATTTATAGACGTTGGTGATCTCAAAGTTCAATGAAATTTGAACACTCCCTAACATGAATGTTAAATTAATATAATACACCACAACAAAAACAACTTTTAGCGGCAATAAATAGATACATTAATAAAGAGTGCTAAAGTCTTTACCGGCATTAGTTAAGTGTCATTATATCCAATGTCGCTAAAGAATTTAGGGACATATACAAAGAGCGCTAATTGCCAATAAAAATACATATTTAGCGGCAATTGCTAATTAATTGCCGCCAAAGATCATTTTTGATACTGTGATACGCCAACTAAAAGCATCCAATTTACTATATCTTCTATATTTTATATCAATATTTATTGATATTACATTATATTAAAATTAAGAACTCCAAAAATATCTTAATAACTAAGTAATGCACTATGTGGGAGGGAGTATAAAGTATATTTAAAGGTGTAACTAAGAGATATTAAGAGTGACTAACTTTTAGAAGTAATCATAACAAAGTTTACATCCACTATTTATAGGAACTTATACTTTATCATTCATTTTATAATTGTTTACTTATTTTTTCTTTAATAATGTTCACATAATTTTTAAAAATAGTGTAGTATATGGTTTGATATTCACGTGCAATGCACGTGCATCAAAACTAATTACCTTAAAAGCATGAACTCCTAACTTGAATGTTAAATTACTATATTATACCTAACTTAGGCTGTGACTTTTTCGATGAGTTGTGACTTTTCTGATAAGTTGTGACTTTTTCAAAAGGTTGTGATTTTTCGATTAGTTCGAATTTTCCAAATAGTTTTGACTTTTTCAATAAGTTGTGACTTTTTGAAAGAGTTGTGACTTTTTCAATAAGTTGTGACGTTTCCAAAGAGTTAACACTCTTTCAATAAGTTGTGACTTTTCCAAAGTGTTGTGACTTCTCGAAAAGGTCATAATTTTTCAGAAAAGACACAAAAAATATTTGTTCATACTACCCTTTGTTGACTATAAATAGAGGAACTTCCTCTCATTTTCCAATCACAATTTTTTCTAATCTTCTACTCGTCTTCTTCTTGCATTTTAATTTTTTATTTGCGTAATTTATTGGCGTTCAGTGAGTTCAAAGTTTAGCGAAATATGCGGTACCACTATTCTGATGAAGTAAGTCGTTCTGTCCTAAAAGGGTATATTCCATAACCTCGAGTACTTGAGGAAAATAAAATAATTTTAATGATATAATAATTATTTTTTTGCTTAATATATACATTAGTATGTAATGTTCCAATATATGAAGTTAACATGACACAGTCTAAATTTATTGGTTTTTGTTAACAATTTCTCTTGTGACTTAGATATATGCTTCTAAATATCTTTTTTCCAAAATTTAGAGAATTGTCACGATTTGTTTTTGATGCTCAAGACAAAAGAATGAATTTATCAATGTTACTTATGTGATTTAGACTCTCAAGTTCAGTATTTTAGACGAATAAAAGTTCATATGACTTGTAACAACGCCAGTTGAAGTTTGTATCAGTTTAATTTTTATTATTTATTTAATAGCTAATTTTATGAGATAAATATTTTCACTAATGCAAATGTTTATTTATATTTGGATAGGTATTTGTATTTAAATTAAAGTATTATATATGTCACAAATGTATTATTAAGTAAACGAGATCTTCTATCTTCAAAATATATTATTTTAAAATGTTCCGAGTTCCTTTTTAAAAAAAACTCACAACAGATGTGAAAATATGTGAATATATAAAATGTAGTTGTTCTCTTCACATGTTCATATGACATCTAAACAATTTAACGTACAATACACATGAAAAGCACATCTGGTTAGATGACAACAAAAATACAAAACAAATATTGTCTATAAGGTAATATTAGTGAGATAAGACTAATTACATGATTGAACCTCATCAAATTGAAATAAATATATACATAATTGCATTTAGATAATAAAAATTTTCATTGACCATCTTCATAGGTTTGCGTGAATAAGAGATATAGATGACGATCCACATTGAACATTCACAAAAGAATCTGTAATAGTATTTTTTTTGCTAAGCTTAGTATTCAAATCTTCACTTAAATAAGCAATAATATTTTCTATAACATATATTTTCGAATTTGGTAAACATGTGCAACACAAATATATATATATATATGTCACGACCCCGACCGTCGTGATTGGCACCCACACTAACTCTCCGGTGGGAGAACCACTACTACAACCAAACCCAAGCAACTAAACCAAAACTAAGGCATTTAAGTTACGGAAGCAAGTTAAATACTAAGGAAATAAATAGGGAGTTCCCATAAACTCCAACAAAAGTCTAACAACGAACTAAACAATGCGGAAGAAATAACCTAGAACCTGAAAGTCAATGTACCAAAACATCTAAAGTTCAATAAGTCTAAACAAGAAGAGATGCAACCCCAATCTAATGAACTAATCAACTAACTAGAACATAGTCTAAGTCCAGAAATGGTGGAGATAGACGAAAGAGAAACCATGGCAGCCCGGAAGAATTGGCTCACCTTTGAATTCGAACTATCACTGATCTCCTAAGCGAGGTCTGTCAATAGCCGCTTGAAGATGTCTTGTACTCAACAAAAATAAGAGCAAGTGTAGTATCAGTACACAACCACAGTGTACTGGTAGGATCACGCAGCTATCCCACTAAGTGTAACATAAGCAAGTCAATACAACATTATAAACATGCAAAATACCGAACATATACAATATCGATTATCACATGTTCAACAACATACACAATTATAACAGGTTGTTGGTCCTCTCATGGAACCCAAACCCAAACAGTTAGCATACCAGAACGTGGTACCCGATCCAATGTTTATGCCGGAACGTGGCAACCAATCCCATAATTATGTCGGAACGTGGCAACCGATCCAAGTTAGTTATGCTGGAACATGGCAACCGATCCATTCAACACACCACAATCACAATCACAAGTATCTCCTCAAGATCATACATTTAAGTCATGATTTCATGACAATCATCATTCATCTTTCTCATTTACATCAAGTGTGATTACTAATGCAACATTCGCATACATGCAAGTATCATAATGAAGCAAGAACAAACATACATCACACAATCATAGAATCACAACCATCACCTACCTCCAAACAAGCTTGAAACCGTAAGAAACTTGATCCTTCCCTTTCCGAATTCGTTCCGCTTGTTCTTGGTCTAAAACAATTAATATAATACGGGAATCATTAAACAATCGCCAATTACCCGAATTACTAACAATTCTATGAACCCTAGATCAAACCCATGATCCCAATTATCCAAATTAGGGTTGTTTCCACCATAGAATCTATAACAAAATCCTCCCCATCAATATTCACCCATTCTATTACGTTCTACGAATTGGAAAATGGATTCGGGGAGTGAAAAACTTACCTTTTGTCTCAAGAATGGTGAAAAATGAGTAGGAGTCGCCTGGGGTTGTTCCTTATCTCTAAATATTGAAAAGTGTCAAATAAGGTCGTTTAGGGGTTTATTTACGACTTTAAGTCGCGTCGAACCCGCCACAGCGGCTCTCACCCTGCTGTAGCGACCCCACCAGAGCGACACTAATCCCGCTAAAGCGACTTGCACAAAACTAGTGAGCTATTTTAATAATTCCAAAATCCCCATTTCACAACACACATCTAACCCACAACGCTCAGAAAATACCCTTTATGCTAAGATCGATTCCAGGAGTTCTACTCGCCCGAATTCAATTCCGTAAAGTTGTATGGGTTCTTTAACGAGTTATCTAACTACTCATGTAATAAAAATCACAATTAACTAAACCGGTTGTTACCAGATTTCCCTACACCTTAAATACTCTGATTTCATCCAAATCCGGACTAGGTTGGGAAAATCCAAATACTACGAAAAAGTTTTCCGGTCCCAAATTTTCCCCCGTTGGCATTTCTATAACGACGAAAATAGGTTGTTACAATAGATACCAATTTACCCATCGTTCGTCCCCAAGTGACAAAACTTAGGAAAAATAGGCTAAGGAAAGAATGAAGTAGTACCTGAATCGACAAACAATTGGGGATACTTGTCTCACATGTCTCTCTCGGTTTCCCAAGTAGCTTCCTCAACTGGACAATGCTTCCATTGAACTTTCACGGACTTAATCTCCTTGGTCCTCAACTTACGCACATCACGATCAAGAATTGCAATTTGTTCCTCCTCATATTGGAGGTCCTTGTCTAACACAATTGAGTCCCACTTTATGATATAATCCCCATCACCATGATATCTCTTCAACATGGACACATGAAATACCGGATGAACTCCAGATAAATTAGGAGGTAAAGCCAATCTATACGTTATCGGTCCCACACATTCAAGAATCCCAAATGGACCAATGTACCTAGGACTTAGCTTACCTTTCTTGCCAAATCTCATCACCCCTTTCATGGGTGATACCTTAAGAAGAACATTTTCACCGGTTTGAAAAGCCATATCTCTTACTTTATGATCCACATACTTCTTTTGTCTACTCTGGGCTGCTAAAAGTTTAGTTTGAATACTCCTCACCTTATCTTGAGCATCCTTCACTAAATCAACCCCCAAAGGTTACACATCGCTAGCCTCAAACCATCCTATGGGTAATCTACATCCCCTCCCATAGAGTGCCTCAAATGGTGTCATATCTATGTTGGAGTGATAACTATTATTATAAGAAAATTCACACAAAGGTAAGAACTTATCCCAATGCCCTCCAAAATCAATCACACATGCCCTCAACATGTCTTCCAATACTTGAATAGTCCTCTCTGACTGTCCATCCGTCTGTGGATGAAAGGTTGTACTAAAAGTGAGTTGTGTGCCCAATTCATCATGTAATTTCCTCCAAAACATGGATGTGAATTGGGTACCACGGTCTGAGATGATAGAAAGGGGCGCCCCATGCAACCTCACTATCTCTTTCACATAAACTTTAGTCAATTGTTCAGCATTATAATCTGTTCTTACCAGAATAAAATGGGCTGATTTGGTCAATCTATCAACCACTACCCAAATAAAATCAAACTTTCCCAAAGTTTTGGGAAGACCAACCACAAATTTCATGGCTATTTTTTCCCACTTCCATCCCGGGATTGGCATTCTTTGAAGCAAACCTGCAGGCCATTGATGTTCATACTTCACTTGTTGAAAATTTTGACACTTCACCACAAACTCCGCTATATCCTTCTTCATGCCCGTCCACCAATAAATTCGCTTCAAATCTCGGTACATCTTTGTCACACACGGATGGATAAAATATCACGAACCATGAGACTCTACCAACAATTTCTCAATCAAGTCTTCTACTCTAGGGACACATATTTTCCCTTTAAAAGTGAGCACACCATTCCCATCAAGAGTGGTCTCTTGTGCCTTACCAATCGCGGTCTTCTTTCTAAGCTCCTCCAAATTTTCATCTTCAAATTGTTTGGCCTTGATCTCATCAATGAATGTGGCCCTCGCTTCAATGCTAGCTAACACCCCACCTCTTTCTGAGATGCCCAACTACATGCTAAGGTCTGAATTTCCTTAGCCAAAGGTCGCTTGGTTACACTCAAGCAAGCTAAACTACCCATACTCACCGCTTTTCGACACAAAGCGTCTACCACTACATTAGCCTTACCCAGATGGTATTGAATGGTGACATCAGAATCTTTAAGTAACTCCATCCACCTTCGCTGTCTTAAATTCAGATCCTTTTAAGTGAACACATGCTGCAAACTACCATGATCAGTAAATACCTCACATTTGACCCCATAGAGGTAATGCCGCCAAATCTTAAGAGCAAACACAACCGCTGCCAACTCCAAATCATGTGTTGGATAATTCCTCTCATGCACCTACAGTTGACGCGAGGCATAAGCTATAACATTCTTATCCTGCATCAACATAGCACCCAAACCAGAATGTGAAGCATCACAATAAACAGTAAAAATTTTACCTTCAACCGGTAAAGCTAGCATAGGCGCGGTGCTCAAAAGAGTCTTGAGTCTTTGGAAGCTCTCCTCACATTTTTTCAGTTCATTCAAATGGTATCTCCTTTTTGGTCAAATTAGTCAAGTGAGTGGCAATAAAAGCAAAGCTCTTCACAAATCGACGATAACAGCTAGCGAGCCCTACAAAACTCTTAACTTCAGTCACAGAACTTGGTCGAACCCAATTCTTAACCGCCTCAATCTTTTGAGGATCTACCATTACCCCTTTTTTTGAAACTACATGTCCTAAAAATTCCACATAAGTCAACCAAAATTCACACTTAGAAAATTTCGCATATAACTTTTGCTTCCCAAATACATACAAAACAATACGAAGATGGTCGGCATGCTCCTCCTCACTTTTCGAATAGACCAAAATATCATCAATAAAGACTATGAGGAAAGAATCAAGAAATCGCTTGAACACCCCATTCATTAAACTCATGAAAGTTGCAGGCGCATTGGTCAAACCAAACGACATAGCCAAAAACTCATAGTGCCCATACCGAGTTCTAAACGTCGTCTTGGGCACATCCTCAAGCCTAATTTTTAATTGATGTTAACCGGATCTTAGATCAATCTTAGAGAAAACTGATGCACCTTGCAATTGGTCAAAAAGATCATCTATTCGAGGCAAAGGGTACTTGTTTCGAATAGTGACCCTATTCAATTGCCGGTAATCTATACACATTCTCATACTACCATCATTTTTCTTAACAAATAAAATAGGAGCACCCCATGGGGAAGCACTACGACGAATAAATCCTTTATCAAGAAGCTCTTAGATTTGAGCCTTAAGCTCTCTTAATTCTACCGGAGCCATGCGATATGGAGGGATAGAAATGGGATGAGTACCAGGCTCTAAATTAATGAAAAAATCTATATCTCTATCCGGAGCCATACCAAGCAAGTCACTAGGAAACACTTCTCTAAATTTTGACACCACATGAATAAACTCAATGGATGGGAGCCCCAATCTCAATATCCCTAATATGAGCCAAATAAGCCAAACAACCCTGCTCTACTAATTTACTAGCCCGAATGGAGGATATAATCTTAGCTTGCTTAGGCTAGTACACCCCTTCCCACTCTAACTTTTCCCTTCCCGAAATTTCTAGAGTTACAGACTTAGTATTACAATTAAGCACGGCATAATAGGGTGACAACAAAGTCATGCCTAAGATTATATCAAAGTCAGTCATATCCAAAATCACCAAATCAGCCCAAGTCTGAAAAGTCATAAACAAAATAAGACAAGCACGATAGACATGGGAAACTATGACTAACTCTCCAACTGGGGTAGAAGCATGGATAGGGGCATCAAGTATATCAAAAAATCATATCAAACTCTGAGGTAAATTGCACAGATACATAAGAATAAGTAGAACCCGGATCAAATAACACATTAGCCATCCGATCATAGACAAGAATAGTACAGGTGATCACCGCATCAGACGCCTCTACCTCATTCTTGCCCGGAAAGGCATAACACTGAGCCCTATTATCTTGATGAGCCATTTCCCTATCTGGTTATGCGTTACCCCTGCCCGCATTACAATTTCCTCTACCTCCACGACCTCGCTAGTTACCTCTTCGCCCACCTTATGGACGCCCTCTACCATTATTACCATTTCCCGCGGGTGCCACTGCTCTAGTTTGTTGTTGCGTGGACTCAAACACACGTGGGTGGGGACAATATCTCCTTATATTGCCAGGTTCTCCACAGTTGTAACAAGTACGATCAAAAGATGGTCTGTCGGCCGTCGAAGGCGTGACTCCCTGGCTATCCTGAAAATTATAAGATGAAGTTTCCGAGTAACTACCTGTAGAGGCGGGCATAGCGGACTGAATTGGCTTGGCTGCAAGCGTTGGCAATCCGGACCCCTTGGAATAAGAACCTTGAAAGTTACCCGAGTTCTTGGCCCTTTTTGCCCATGCCTTAGCTTGACCATTGCGCCTCACCCCCTCCACTTTCTTAACATAGTATGTCACCTCATTAAAGCTCCCCTCTGCAGAAGTCATATGAACAGATATTACTTGCAACTCAGCGTTTAGCCCCCTAATAAATAACTAGATTTTCTCTTCCTCAGTCGTCACCAATTGAGTAGCATATCTACACAAAGAATGGAACTTGGCCTCATAAGCAGCCACAGTCATACCACCTTGCTCCAAAGCCATGAACTCATCCTTCTTGCAATCCCTCAAAGTACTAGGCATATACTTCTCTAGAAACAGAACATGAAATTAGGTCTAAGTAAGTGGAGGTAAAGTAGAAGATCTGCATTCCATATAAGCTCTCCACCACTACTTAGCCTCACCTTGAAGTTGAAAGGACACAAACTCAACCCCATATTGATGGACAATTCCCAACTTATGAAGCCTCTCATAGCAATCTAAGATGAACTTATAAGCATCGTCATTCTCAGAACCAAGAAACACAGGAGGCTTTAACTTCAGAAACTTAGTCAACATTTCATGCTCATTACCAGTCATAATAGAACCCAACAAAAGATGGAAGAAAGCATCATTACCTCCCATTCCACCCGTCTTGGGCGCAGTGCTAGCGACATGAGGATTAGTAGGAGCTTGAGTTGCTTACCAACCAACCCCTTCAAGAATGACATGATCTGTCGAACGTCGAGCTAACACTGGGTCTATGGGAGGAACATTAGTAGTCTAAGCCTGCACCTCTTCCTCTTGTCCCACATCCTCAACATTCTCAATATCAACAATTTCCTCTTGAATCTCTTCATGATGAGCAGGAGGATTCTCATTCACATGAGCATTCTCAACAGGAGCTCCATTTCCAGCAGGCGCTACTCTTCCACGGCCTCTACCGCTAGCTCTTCCTCTACCCTTGCCTTGACCGTGACCTTTCGCTGCAGATTCCTCAGCTGGAACATTGACGGGAGCTACGGGCCTAACGCCATTGAATCTAGTATTAACCATCTGCGGACAAAAGAGTGAAAGAGGTTAGATCCCAATTTGAATCGTCAGATACCAATTGGAATCAAGTCATAGCACGAAAGGAGACAAGAGAAAACAAACAGATTTCCTAAAGTCCTACAGGCTCTGGAAGAAAAGTAAAGGTGTCCATATACCGTTCCGCGAGACTTTACTAGACTGGTTTTGGTACTTCGAGATCAATGAGCCTAGGCTCTGATACCAACTGTGTCACGACCCCGACCGTCGTGATTGGCACCCACACTAACTCTCCGGTGGGAGAACCACTACTCCAACCAAACACAAGCAACTTACCAAAAATTAAGGCATTTAAGTTACGGAAGAAAGTTAAATACTAAGGAAATAAATAGGGAGTTCCCATAAACTCCAACAAAGGTCTAACAACGAACTAAACAATGCGGAGGAAATAACCTAGAACCTGAAAATCAATGTACCAAAACATCTAAAGTTCAATAAGTCTAAACAATAAGGGATTCAACCCCAATCTAATGAACTAATCAACTAACTAGAACATAGTCTAAGTCCAGAAATGGTGGACATAGATGAAAGAGAACCCATGGCAGCCCGGAAGAATTGTCTCACCCTTGAATTCGAACGATCATTGATCTCCTAAGCGAGGTATGTCAGTAGCCGCTTAAAGATGCCCTATACTCAACAAAAATAAGAGCAAGTGCAGTATCAGTACACACCCACAGTGTACTGGTAGGATCACGCGGCTATCCCACTAAGTGCAACATAAGCAAGTCAATACAACATTATAAACATGCAAAATACCGAACATATACAATATCGATTATCACATGCTCAACAATATACACAATTATAACAAGTTGTTGATCCTCTCATGGAACCCAAACCCAAACAGTTAGCATACCAGAATGTGGTACCCGATCCAATGTTTATGCCTGAACGTGGCAACCAATCCCATAATTATGCCGGAACGTGGCAACCGATCCAAGTTAGTTATGCCGGAACGTGGCAACCGATCCATTCAACACACCACAACCACATGTATATCCTCAAGATCATACATTTAAGTCATGATTTCATGGCAATCATCATTCATCTATCTCATTTACAATAAGTGTGATCAACAATGCAACATTTGCATACATGCAAGTATCATAATGAAACAAGAACAAACATACATCACACAATCATAGAATCACAACCATCACCTACCTCGAAACTAGCTTGAAACCCTAAGAAACTTGATCCTTCCCTTTTCGGATTCGTTCTGCTTGTTCTTGGTCAACAAACAATCAATATAATACAGGAATTAATAAACAATCGATAATTACCTGAATTACTAACAATTCTATGAACCCTAGATCAAACCCATGATCCCAATTATCCAAATTAGGGTTGTTTCCACCATAGAATCTATAGCAAAACCCTCCCCCATCAATATTCACTCATTCTATTACGTTCTACGGATCAAAAAATGGATTCGGGGAGTGAAAAACATACATTTAGCCTCAAGAATGGTGAAAATGTGTAGGAGTCGCCTGGGGTTCGTTCCTTAGCTCTAAAAAACAAAAAGTGCCAAATAAGGTCGTTTAGGGGTTTATTTACCTTTAAGTCGCGTCAAAGCCGCCACAGCGGCCCTCACCCCGTTGTAGCGGCCCCGCCAGAGCGACACCAATCCCGCTAAAGCGGTTTCACGGAACCAGTGAGCTATTTTAATAATTCCAAAATCTCTATTTCACAACACACCTCTAACCCACGACACAGAAAATACCCTTTACGCTAAGATCGATTCCGGGAGTTTTACTAGCCCAAATTCAATTCCGTAGAGTCGTACGGGTTCTTTAACGAGTTATCTAACTATTCATGTAATCAAAATCACAATTAACTCATCCGGTTGTTACCATATTTCCCTACACCTTAAAGACTCCAATTTCATCCAAATCTGGACTAGGTTGGGAAAATCCAAATACTACGAAAAAGTTTTCCGGTCCCAAATTTTCTTTCGTTGTTATTTCTATAACGACGAAAACAGATCGTTACAATATATAATGAGCCTTGACAGAGCCTCTGAGTAAAGGTAATGAAATGAAGTTAAAGTAGGAACACGTTACACCTACCCTTATCCTATTGCTTACCAACCTAGGCATTAAATATGATGAGAGCTCGTCAAAAAGGGGCAAGAAGTTTGCCTTGAATGCTTTTATTGGTATACCCAATATTCAACTAGCCTAGAAAGATTTCAAAATGATAAAGCCTGATCATTAAATGACATGTTTAATGATGAACGGATTTACCACTCATTCTTGAGAAACAATCTTATGTTAAACATACTTGGTCATACACTTATTTTCTTGCTCATTTTGCTCCTTGAGAAATCCTTTCATAGGAATAAAAGTCTTCAGCTTTTGCTCTCTTTGCTCGTTCACTTGTTCGACTTAAACTGGCTTTGATGATCTGCTTAATCTTATCAACTATGCTTCGGACTCGACCTTTATCGAAGAGTAGTCCAGATATCTGAAGTCCGGAGTAGAATACATGATAAGATTAAACTATTAAAGGTCGTGAGAACTGAGCTGTAATTTCACGGGGTACCCGCTATCTCTCCAGGTAATTCATATAAACTTTATATAATTCAACTTATACAAGTGGACTATCAAATAGACATATCTAACATCATTCTCTTGATATACCTGAATCTTTCATTAATCACACGTAAAAATGGTGTCAAAACTACGTACATATTGAGATGATTCAACCATAGTCTTAAAGGCCAAGGGAGTAGCTTTGCATACCATTGGTACCTTCCTAGCTAATCATAATATCGCAAGTCTCCAACAATTACATCGTGTAGATCGATGTGGCTCTCACATAGTCAACCACTCGCTTCCAACATCACATAGACACCTAATTAGTCCAACACAATCATCTAAAAACAATGTATAGGTTCATCAATAAAATGTATGTTTATCCAACAATTCATATCAATACTTTCCACTTATCCCCAAACTAATCAAATTTTTGACAACCATTCTTCAATTTTTCAACTTACCTTAACTCAATATTAAATCTGCCCAATCAGCAGGAATACCCAAGAAAAGTTCAACTTTAATCAACAATTTACTCTTTACAAGCACCCTAATTCACCAACACCTATTTTAAGAAGTAAAATTCAAATCAAATAGTGACTACCCTTTTATACTATATCTCAAATTTACCTATTTGAAATCAACCTTAACATAAGCGTATACTTCTTCTTCAAGACATTAATTTTTTGTTTGCTTTAATCTCAATCCACTGAAGATAGACAGCAAGGAGCACTTGTTGCTTTAGAGAACATTTCAAGCAAAAATGCTTGAGTATCACTTGACTTAACATCTTCTATGGAAAGAAGAAAATAAGTGTGTCCAGACATTAATGAATTAATGTTTTCAAACAGAAAATTAATTTTCAGAAGATTAAAACAAATTATATTAGTCTTTTATTTTTTTGGTGTAAACAAGATTTGGTGGGGGAGGTGGTAGAAATAGTTGAGTTCTTAGGAAACTTGTAATCTGATTAACTTATGGGGGTCATGTGCCCATTACACAATGGGATGAATATTTTTTGTGAATACAAAGTTACCTTTATATCAAAAAAATTAATAAATTAATTAGAGGGACGTGTTCACTTAATAATTTCTTTAAAATTCTCAACTCTTCTAAATTTAAGTCAATATGTCAGGACCCAGACCATCGTGATTGGCACCCACACTAACCCTCCGGTAGGAGAACCATTACTACAGCCCAGACTAAAAAACTTAACCAAAAACTATGCATTTAAAGATACAGAAGCAGGTCTAAATGACCAAAAGAAATACGGAATTCCCATAAACTCCCAAGGTTTAAACAAACTAGCCAAACTAATCAAACTAATGAGGAAGAACAACCCCTAGAACCTGAAAGTCAATGTACCAAAACTCTACTAACGACAAGTCTAAGAACAACGGGTACAACCCCCGAAACTAAACAACACCTTAAACAAATAGTCTGAGTCCAAAAAGAGGGGACTTAAACAAGAAAGATCCATGGCAACTTGAAAAAACTGGCTCACCCTTGAATTTGATCATTCTCAATAGTCACCTAGCTGAGGTCTATCAATAGCCACCTGAAGATGCCTTGTACTCAACAAAGAAAGAGCACGTGCAGTATCAGTAAATAACCACAGTGTACTGGTAGGATCACGCGGCTATCCCATTAAGTGTAACATACATTAGTCAATACAATAATATAATCACATGCACATATCAAACATATACAATAACATCAACATATACGAACAATGAACAACTTCACGATTCTCACATATCACAGTTATATCAATTTAGAGCAACATACCGTCTTCCAATATCAATTATCATTAGATATGAACGAACTCATCACAAGTAGATACACAAAACAATTCAATGGTCCTCTCACGGAACCCAATTCAATGGTCCTCTCACGGAACCCAATTCAATGGTCCTCTCATGGAACCCAAACCCAAACAGTTAGCATGCCGAAACGTGGCAACCGATCCAATGATTATGCCAGAATGTGGCAACCGATCCCATAATTATACCAGAACGTGGCAACCGATCCCATATTTATGCATGAACGTGGAAACCGATCTCAGTTAGTTATGACGGAACGTGGAAACCGATCCATTCAACACACCACAATCACAATCACAAGTATATTCTCAATAATCATACAATCAAGTAACAGGTTCATGACATGTATTGTGTCACACATCATTATTTCATTTGATTGATTCACATTCCCTATTCACATTCACGCATGCATACAATGTAGCAATCAATCGGCATATATCACACAAATAGGAAATCAAACCATCACCTACCTAGAAACCAAACTTGAATCCCTAAGAAACTTGATCCTTCCCTTTCCAGATTTGTTCTGCTTGTTCTTGGTCTTTAGCCTCAAGAATGGTGAAAAATGAGTAGGAGCCGCTTGGTGTTCGTTCTTTAGCTCGAAAAGTGCATAATAAGGTCATTTAGGGGTTTAGTAACGACCTTAAGTCGTGTCAAGCCCGCCACAGCAGCCCACATCCCGCTGTAGCGGCCCTGCCAGAGCAGCAAATTCCAGCGCCAAAGCGGCTGGAACAAAATAGAGAGTTATTTTGAGAATTCCAAAATCCCCATTTCACAACACACCTCTAACCAACGACGCTCAGAAAATACCCTTAGCGCTAAGATCGATTCTGGGTGTTCTACTCATCCGAATTCAATTCCGTAAAGTCGTACGGGATCCTTAACGTCTTAACTATACACTCATGTAATCAAATTCATTAATAGATCTCTTATTTGTTACCAGATTTCCCTACACCTTAATGACTCCAATTTCATCCAAATCTGGACTAGGTTGAGAAATTCCAAGTTACTACGAAAAAGTTTTTCTAGCCCCAATTCTTTCCCCATTGGCTTTTCCATAATGACGAAAATCAGGTCGCTACAATAGATACCAATTTACCCATCACTCATCCCCGAGTGCTCAACTAGGTAAGACTGGCTAAAATAAGGGTAGAGTAGTATATGAATCGTCGAATTACTGGGGATACTTGTATCGCATGCCCTTCTTACCGAATCTCATTACCTCATAAGGGTTTCACATCTCTAACCTCAAACCAACCAATTGAATACCTAAACATCCTCCCTTACAATGCCTCAATGAAGCCATCTTAACACTCAAGTGATAAATATTGATGTATGTAAACTTAACATATCAACAAAACGATTCCCAACAACCACCAAAGTTGATAGTACACACGTCTGCCACATGTTATCAAGGATCTTGATACAATCATCCAGACGAATCCTGTAGTACTTAAATATGATAAAATTCCAAGTCAATACTCGCTACAAATAGAAATAAACCTGAACCAACCAACACACACTTATAATACTCAAACAATCATAGTTCTTATCAACATCTCCTTCTCACAACATAAATTTCCATAAGTTTAAGTTATAACAAATTTGATCTTTAGAAATCAGATACTCATCGAGGGATATGTCCAAGCATACAACCACTCCAACAACAGTATCAAAATGCTAGATTTTGTAATTATAGATTACCTCTTAAGAACAGTAGAATTGGATCCAATGATCCCCACATTCAATCAGACATAACCGATCATGACCTCGACGACTAGAGGAATATTAAAATTACCGGACAACCATAAATACGCAGGGTAGCTCTTCTATAAATTCTCATAAGCAAGGTGGTACATGTAGAACCACTAAAATACCTTAACAACTCCAAAACAGCACCAATTATGTCATTCGAACTAACCAAATCTTCCCAATATTCCCACTCAACCAAGAGAACATCGCAAGATTTGGTACCCCTGATCCACCACTAGGGATCCACCGACAAAAGCGAAAACACATGAGAGCATAACTATGAATCATTCTCACAATACTAATAACCATCATAAACACTTCGACCTTTTACCTTATTATAAACCAACACTTTTTAAATGAAACCTTTCTTAGGTACTTTAACAATAAAAAGTAATATACTTTACGACTCAAACCAGGTGTAAGTCCTTTCACATGCAATGCCGGATACAATTGATCATTTCTCACCTTACCAATTCATAACTTGATGAAATACATCACCACGAATGTAGACTCACAATGAAAAATCTGAATGTAATTTCCACCATATAACGCAATCCCTTTCTCTATCAACATTAGCTTGTACCTTGAAGATTTTTATGAATTCATGGATCTCCATTTATCATTGAGAGCATCTCCATCGATCTTACCATTTATTTTGCTAAAATTTCAATCATACTCATTACTAGACTCAAAAGAAAAACCAAACACTTGTCATCACACTCAAGCTAATGTCCGCACACTCCTTTCTCAAGTACTTTTCGATAGTTTTTAACCAATCTGACACACTTGTGACACTATTACCATAGCCATAGCAAAATAATGAAATCATGCATCTCTGAACCCAATTATCTACCCCTCTAAAGATATCTCTTTAGCCTTTACAATCAAATAAAATATTCTTGCTCTAGCCTCTCTCTAAAGGTTGTACTACATCCCACTATTTTTCTTCATTATAACTCTAGCTCTTTAAAATTCGGTTCAAGTGGTGTTCACCATCTCTTAAAACTTTCCATACAACCACTTTACTCACAAAATATTGGAAAACCACAACCTTAGATACTCGCAAGTCGTAATTACTATACAAGAATTCACTTAACCAACAATCTTATTATATATTTGCATCCCATCACTGTCACGCCCCGAGCTACCCCCGAGACGCGGACACGACCTAGGACCACAAGTGATCCCAAGCTAAACCTGCTGGCATGATCATGAGCATACTAAAGATAATAAACTCATGCGGAAGCTAAATCATAAATAAAAATGAAAATATGGGGAATACCCATATACTATAACTGAGATAATGAAAATTGATGAATTTAAATACAAAGAAGATATTAACTCAATACTAACTTGAATCTAACTATGTCTGAAAATAGCCTCTAACTGACTAGAAATGCTGGGACAGGCCCAGCTAAGCCTAGCAAAACTGAAACTAAAGACTAAAAATACTGAAAAGAAACTCATGACTATTGTCCTCGAAGAATGAGAACTAACCACTGATTCTGCTGAACTGGAGATCGGGAACCGATCTAAGCGTGATCTGGATGCTAAGAACCTGAACCCACATCACAAGAAGATGTAGCGCACGTATGCGTCAGTACTTGAAAGGTACTGAGCATGCAGGATAGAGTAAAGCTGAAATAACATATAACTGAACAAAGTAGATAAGCAATGATATAATCTGAACATGATATAGATACTGAATGCTGAGATAACTGAATGTAGTGACCAATTTATAACATGCTGAAACTGAATACTGGATATACTAATAATGGTCAATGCAATAGAATCTGACTAAACTGTGGAAGCTACTAATAACTGACATAAAACCACATGAGCTAAATGTGGAGTCCGATGTATAAGCCCTATCGAGAGAACCGAATATACCCTGCCAGAGGTATAGAGGCATGCTGGCGTGATCACTAAACTGATGTTTCCCACAGAGGGGACTTACACCTACGTGGCTCCTAGTTCTGGGACTATATGGGTACGCTGTACCCTAGTCCAACTCGGTATTATGCTACTCCCAATGAATTAAGTGGTTAACTGGTTATGACTGAATTTCTGTAAATACTAGATAGCTCAAAATTGAACATGCAAACTGAGAATGCAACAATTAATCTGATAATGATGCATTAATAACTGAGGCATGTATAACTGAATACGGAAATATCTGACCTAGCATGTGTAATTCAAGAACTAAAGAAATACATAGCTATGGTTCTGAAATTCATGCAATAAACTAAGCAATAACATGATAATCTGATTTGGAACATGTTAATAACTAATTCATGATGATCTGCTGTAATTCTAGAAACCCTAGGTCTATTCATAATAAGGGAATCAAGAAATTGACTGAATTCTAGGAACCCAATGGGAGAAAGGAACCCACTAGTGAAATCTCACATACCTGGTGACGAATTTCACGAAGAAATCCTTTGATTTCTGGGCTGGAACTAAAGAAAACTTGTTGCGGTCTTGAACTAGGGTTCTTGACCTTTTTCTCCTCTCTTGCTTCTAATTTTCTAAGGTTTGATTAATGATTTGACTTGAATAAGTTCTAGTTATGTTTCAATGCTTAAACTGACTAAAACCTCTTGATTTAGGGTCTAAACGACGTACCTTAGGGGTTAAACGAAATAGGAAAAGACCAAAAGACCCCTAACATAATTGTTGTCGGAGTGAGCGACGGACTGGACCTACGGGCCGTAGGTCAATCGACGGTCCGTCGATTGGAGTCGTCGGTCGAGTCTGCCCAACAGGGCTTCACTAAAACGAGCATAACATTTTACTCGGAGGTCAGATTTTTGCAAACTCGGTGGCGTTGGAAAGAGGATTCAATTATCTATCATATAATAGGTAATGGGAAACATACTTCCTTTTGTTCTAAAAGTTATGACTATCTGAAGTTGACCTATCAACAATTTTCAGCTAACTGGCTGCTGACCCTCATCTACGGTCAAACCTACGGATCGTGGATCGAATGACGGTCCATTCTGGTCAACCGTATTTTGTGTCAGAGGTTGGGTAAAGGGGGACTCGATCTATAGACACAGACCACGGACCGTGGTCTGATCTACGGACCGTGGGTCTATCCGTGAGTCGGGACTTAGCCGACTTTTCTGAGCTGGCTTGGGGAGGGGTTGCAGTGGTGAACCACGGACCACCAGCACGGGCCGTAGTCTAACCTACGGTCCATGGATGGTGACCGTAAGTTGCACCTGCAACTTCTCAAAATCTGTATTTTTGGTCTATTTCGGATTAGGGGTGTTACATTATCTCCCCCTTGGGACCATTCTTCCTCGAATGAAGACTAAACTAGCTGAAATGGAGGGAGAGGGCTGCAATCCCTACCACTAAACACTGAGAACTGAATTTCTGACTGAACTGAGTTCCAAGAACATGCAAATACGCTAAAAATGCAAGTTGCCTTTTTTCTTAGAAAAGCCTCCTCATCAACTCTCTATCTTTCAAACCACACAAGGATTTTCAGTCCAGCTGAGCTACCTGAACCACTTTGAAATAAGTCTCCTTTCTTTATGTAATTTGCCTCGGGCCTGTGCAGACTCTTGGTGACGCTGTTCCAAGTGTGTAGGCCCCACATGTTGCTCATCTCCCCCTGTTGGTGGTCTTACAATAGCGTTGATCAGGCGACACCCGGATTTGAACTGGGGAAAAAAGGATTTGCAGTCCTCTGCCTTACCACTCAGCCATGTCGCCAAAATGCTACAAATACAAAATCGGTGAAAACCTTTCCCGGATTACTGAACTGCTTTTTTATTGTACTTGCGTCTTGAGTTTTGTTTTCCTTAATTGTTCTTCCCTTTTGATTGTGATTGGATTTGATTCATCCTTTCAATTTCGATTGGAACATGATTCTAAGACTGAATTTACGCATGAATGATTGAAAAATTGAAGAGGAACTATTCCCTCAAGCTGGAATGGAATTGGAAGGAAAGAGGTGAGGATACTTAGACTTCATGGCTGCTTTTGCTTCCCACGTAGCTCCTTCTATGGACTGACTCCTCCACAACACCTTGACTGAAGCAACTTCTTTGTTTCTCAACCTTCTTACCTGACGATCGAGAATCTCAACGGGTACATCCTCATAAGAAAGGCTATCTTTTATAGCCACAGTCTCTAATGGCACTACGGATGCTGGATCACCCACACATTTCTTCGAACGTGTAATGTGAAAGACTGGATGCACTGCTGCTAAATCTGCTGGCAACTCTAACTCATAAGCCACTTTATCAATCCTTTTCAAGATTTGGTAAGGGCCTACATATCTGGGACTGAGCTTCCCTTTCTTGCCAAATTTCATCACCCCCTTCATAGGTGACACTTTCAGGAAAATCCAATCATCAACTTGGAACTCTAGTTCCCTTCTTCTCACATCTGCATAAGACTTCTGGCGACTCTAGGCAGTCTTAAGTCTATCTCTAATGAGTTGCACTTTCTCAATAGCATCAAGGACCGAATCTGGTCCTATCAAGGCTGCTTCACCTACTTCAAACCAACCAACTGGAGATCTACATCTACGCCCATACAATGCCTCATAAGGGGCCATCTGAATGCTGGAATGGTAACTATTGTTCTAGGCGAACTCAATAAGAGGAAGGTGATCATCCCAACTACCCTTGAAGTCGATCACACAACCTCTCAACATGTCTCTAAGGTATGAATGGAACGCTCTGCCTAACCATTCGTCTGTGGATAAAATGTTGTGCTAAGATTAACCTGAGTACCAAGACCTTTCTGAAATGACTTTTAGAAATAAGAGGTAAACTGAGGACCTCTATCTGAGATGATAGACAAAGGAACCCCATGCAACTTCACAATCTCATTAATGTAAAGCTTGGCATAATCCTCTGCCAAATCTGTAGCCTTGACCGCCAAAAAGCGAGAAGACTTAGTAACCCTATCAACAATGACCCAAATGGAGTCATGTTGCCTGCGAGTACGAGGTAAACCTTTGATGAAGTCCATGTTGATAACTTCCCACTTCCAAGTAGGAATGTCAATCTCTTGAGTCATACCTCCTAGTTTCTGATGTTCTACCTTGACTTGTTGGCAATTCGGGTACTTAGCCACAAAATCTGCTATATCTCTTTTCATACCATTCCACCAATAGACTTCCCGTAGATCGCGGTACATCTTAGTGGCACCTGGATGAATAGAGTATCTGGATTTATGGGCTTCTGCAAGAATATGCTATCTCAACTCACCCACATTAGGAACACATAATCGACCCTAGTAGCGAAGCACACCATCTCCCCCCTTGGGAGAAAACCTCAACTCTCTATTGATGGACTGCACCCTTTAGTTCAAGTAATATCGGATCACTGTCTTGCTTTTCCTCAACTTCCACTACCAAAGAAGATTCTGCCCATTCTGAACCGTTACACCACCATCTGATATGCTCATAAGGCGAACTCCTAGGCGAGCAAGTCTATGAACATCATTTGCTAGCTCCTTTCTTTCTTCCTCAACATGTGCTACACTACCCATGGATAATCTGCTAAGAGCATTTTCTACTACATTTGCCTTACCTGGATGGTAATGCACGCTCATATCATAATATTTGAGAAACTCAAGCCACCTTCTCTAGCAAAGATTCAACTCTTTCTATGTGAATACATATTGGAGGCTCTTATGGTTTGTGAACACATCTACATGAACACCATACAAGTAGTGTCTCCAAATCTTGAGTGCAAACACCACTGCTGCAAGCTTGATGTCATGATTCGGATAATTTTTCTCATGTACCTTAAGTTGTCTGGAAGCATAAGTTATAACCTTACCTCGCTGCATCAACACACAACCTAGGTCGACCCTGGATGCATCACAATAGATCACATAACCATATGAACCCTCTGGTAGAGTGAAGACAGGAGTTGTAGTCAACCTAGTTTTCAATTCTGCGAAGCTTTTCTCACAATCATTTGACCACTGGAACTTAACCTTTTTCTGAGTCAACCTAGTCAATGGTGAGGCTATGGATGAAAATCATTCCACGAACCTTCTGTAATAGCCTGCTAAACCCAAGAAACTTCTGATATCTGTAGCAGAGGTAGGTCTGGGCCATTGTTTCATTGCTTCTATCTTCTGGGAATCTACTCGAATTCCTTCACTAGACACAATATGCCTAAGGAAAGCAACTGATTGTAACCAAAACTCGCACTTGTTAAATTTTGCAAATAACTGGTGATCTTTGAGAATTTGCAGAACAACTCTCAAATGACTCGCATGTTCTTCCTCATTCCTAGAGTAAATGAAGATATCATCAATAAAGACAATAACGAACAAGTCTAAGTACTGCTTGAACACTCTGTTCATCAAATCCATGAAAGCTGCAGGAGCATTGGTTAGTCCAAATGACATAGCTACAAATTCGTAATGACCATACCGAGTTCTGAAGGCTATCTTCAGAATGTCACTACTCTGACTCTAAGATGATAATAACCTGATATGAGGTCTATCTTTGAGAAATGACTAGCACCCTGAAGTTGGTCGAACAAGTCATCAATCCTGGGGATGGGATACCTATTCTTGATTGTGACTTTGTTCAACTGCCTATAGTCAATGCACATTCTGAGAGAACCAGCTTTCTTCTTTACGAACAACACTGGTGCACCCCATGGCGAAATACTAGGTCTGATGAAACCCTTATCTAGAAGGTATTTCAACTTCTCTTTCAATTCCTTAAGCTCTGCTAGAGTCATTCTATAAGGAGGAATATAAATAGGCTGGGTATCTGGAAGGAGATCAATTCCAAAGTCGATTTCCCTTTCGGGAGGAACTCCGGGAAGATCATCTAGAAACTCATTGACTACAGGGACTGACTCAAGATTTGGGGATTCTGAACTAGAATCCTTAACCCGAACTAGATGATAGAGATAACCCTTAGGGATCATCTTTCTGGCCTTAAGGTAAGAAATGAATCGACCCATAGGCGCTAAGCTACTACCCTTCCATTCTAGGATTGGTTCGTCTGGAAACTGAAAATGAACAATCCTAGTTCTACAATCGACTGAGGTATAATAGGAATGTAACCAATCCATGCCTAGAATGATATCGAAGTCTACCATTTCTAACTCTACAAGATCTGCTGAGGTGACTTTCTGAGAGACTGTCACAGGGCAATTTTTGTATACACGCCTAGCTATAACTGGGTCACCGACTGGAGTAGAGACTGAGAAGGGTTCTAAAAGAATTTTTGGGCTAACACTGAATTGGACTGCTATGTAAGGAGTTAC
>JAJOOD010017758.1:0-26794 GCA_029582525.1 Solanum tacnaense | reverse complement strand
AGCTCCACACTTAGAATCTTCAAAAATCAGGTATTGGAACCCTCGCAGTAACACTCTACGGATCAACAGTACGGTCCGTAGATCAATCTACGGACCGTCAATGGGCACCGTGGTTCCACACTTGGTCAGATTTCCCTGATTTGTCCTCAATACCATGCTTGCTGATTTACGGTCATAACCTACGGACCGTGGATGGACCTACGGTCCGTAGATCAACTCCGTGGAAGCCCTTTTTCTGCAATTCCTTCAGCTTGTCTACAAACTTCCGCGCCTGAACACCTTTCCTGAAAAGCATGATAAAAATACATAAAAACCAATACAAAAAGGCCCTAGACACACACAACTCGTAAGTGAGATGTATTAAAAATACCGTAAACTCACGGTATATCAGTCTTCTGTTGTCCGGACTCATTACCCGTGGCCTTAGCCTTCTTGCTACTCCTCCCTATCTCTCAACTTGTCTTCCTCAACCTGATGCACATGGATCATAGGCCTCGCTACGTCCATGTCCCTATCAACAAGGCAGCCTTACCCTCTTTGCTTGACAGGCAAGACAACCTAGACACAACCAGACTCATCCTGATCCTCATATCAGCAACCATCTCGGGAGCATAATGGGACCGTTGAGTAAACTTGATGTTGTACTCATGCACACCCATGGACTCCTGCTTAAGAGTGATAAATTCTCTTACCTTGGCCTCTCTCAGTTCACGGGGAAAAAATGCCTCATGAATTTACTTTCAAACATATCCCAACTTACAATTGGTGCCCCTTCAGCCCTGCTTTTTTTCCATTGGTCAGACCAGATCCTCGCAGCACCCTTGAGCTGGTATGCAACCAACTCCACTTGATCAATATCAGCAACATGCATAACCTCAAACACTTTCTACAGCTCCTCCACAAAGTTTTCAGGATCCTCAGTGACATTTGACCTTGTGAATTCTTGAGGATTCATCCTCAAGAACTCACGGATCCTGGATATATCAGCCACATCCTAACGAATCACTCTTTGTTGACCATGTTGGTTGGTCACCACTTGACTCAACATCCGAATAGCATCCCGAAACTCAGCATTGTGACTTCTCATTGAGCTTGCAATTCTGGTGCATTGGGGACTCTTTGATCATGGGGATCACTATTCCTCCTAGCATGAAAACCTCAAACAACTCTTCATGGAGGCATGATCTGAAAGGTACGCGCAAACATGAATTATAAAGAAACTTTAATAGAGTTTAAATTTATCGCATAGATAGAGTATGAAAGAAGTAAGATATTTCCTAAATGTTGTAGCCTCCTAATTATAGTTGTGGCACACTTGACACTGATAACCAGGACTCTACACACGGCTTTATAAACACCCCAGGACTCTTGAACTTTGGGCTCTGATACAAACTTTGTCACACACCGGGCCAACACCATGGAGCGGCCGGCACTCGAGAAATATTGCTAGTCTCCAAGCGAACCCTTGGCCTGGATCAATACAAAGCTGAAGACTTACTCAACGAAATAGGAACTCAACACATAACTTCAACTTCTAAGAATATCATAAATGAAATAGTTTAACTCAATATACTCAAATGAACATAAGTGTTCACCTCACAGTCTTTAAAACATCAACATGGGAAATGACAAAAAAACTCTTCAACTAATACTATCTATGAAGCCTCTAAAATACTGTGATGGAAGTCGAGACAAGACCCACGACATCCTAACAAAACTAGAAGTAGAAGTGGAATCTTCCGGAAGCAAGGAGGCTCACCAAAGCAAATCTGGAATTGCAGGTGGTATCAATGGTGCGCCTATTGATGACCCTGAATACATGTATCTGCATCATGAAAAGATGTAGACCAAATGTCGTCATTACATTGATTGTACGAGCATGTAAGGGGAACTCCTAAACATAGACATAATCTTGAACGGATAAAAGGGAAACATACTTACATCGTCTCAACTCAACTCAACACAAGAATACTCAACTCTATAGGAAGGCAACAATAAAGATGCAATATATGAAAAGCATTTAAAACAATATATAGTAACTTAATGTATATTAAAATATAATAATAAACTATTTACTCTAAATTGGAAGATTCTCTAACCGACAACCATCACTATGAGTTATGTGATGATACAACGTCTCGCCCATGCTGCCATAACTGTCCTATACCTTTCTGAAGTATAAGACAACCTCAACTAAGTGGATCCACTGAGCTATTCTTAAAAGCAATAAGCAATCATCTAAAAAGTATGATCATTTACCCATGTTGGCATACATGGTTTATGAGGATTTTGAGTTGTCTGAACTTATCCCCATATTGGTGCTCAATACTACTCCCAATAATATATAACTCGTACTCATATGTTTAAAAACATTTCTCATCCTCAAACATGAGATTATTACTCAAAAGATTCTCTTAAAAGAGATAATGCTCAAAAACTCCTCATGAACTCATTTGGAAATCAAGGTTTCCTCTTGTTTTAAATGCAAAACATTTACACTTGGGAATACTTAGTTCCCTTATATTCATTTTGAAAACATGAACTCAACTCTCCTCATCCTCACACTCAAGTCTTAAAACAAGTTTTAAAAGATTGTAAAAGACTTCTCAAAGTGACTCAAAGGACTCCCTCAAACTTTTACTATTTACTTTATCTTGAATTTGAAACGTGAATTCAATAATTATGATTATGATATATAGGATTTATCAATGAATAGATGTAGTTTGGAGAGTTATAATCAGGAAGAGAGTGAAGATACGTTTTAAAAGAACTCAGACGGGATGAACGACGGAAAAAGGAAACGGGCAGGCGACCCTGGCGCGTTCCTGGTGCGGGGCACCGGCCCTTGAACTTCAGAACACCACTTCTGGCGCACTACAGGCGCTGCGCACCAGCCCTGGCGAATTAGTGGTGCGTCTTCCAAGGCCCTGCCTAGAAAACCCCACAAATTTTTCCGCTTCAATTTTTAGTCCTAATCCACCTAAAACCGATTGATTTCTTACTAAATTACTTAGATTCATAAACCCAACACAAGCAAACGAAAATCTACTCAAATTTCCTCAAGAACAACCCCCACACTCAAGACCCTCACTTCAAGAACTTATCAAACTTCATTAATAACTAATGAAGAACAAAACCTCAAGAAAACTCATCTAGAACTCAATACACGAAATCTCATGGATGAATTCAATAAGGTGTCACATCCCGAGCCTACACACTGGACGTGGCCAGTACTTGAGAAGCATTTTTGGTCCCCAAGGGAACCCTCGTCCTGGTTGACTACAAGCATCAAAACTGAAGAATTATTTTAAACCAGCTTATCAAATCTTTAAATTTAATATGAAAATACTTGGTATTAAAAATAAAGTTTTATATAAAGTATATAAACTTGAATACTGCAAGACTGTCTAACTATGAAGCCTATACTGTATAAAGATAGGTATCGAAAAAAGACACATGACACCTCAAAACGTTACTACAAGCAAATCATAAAACTAGAGTCCTCTGAAAGCAATGAGGCCTCACCAAAAGATGATAAGCGGATGATGTGATCTCAACGAGTCTTCTGTTGATGATCCTAAGTACCTGAATCTGCACCATGAAACGATGCAGGTCAAATGACATCAGTACATTGAATGTACGAGTATGTAATTAGGTATTGAATAACACAAATAACTGAACTGAAAGACTGAAAATAGCTCAACTGAAATATAGTATAAATCATGTAAGCTCTTATTGTAGGAATGCAATAATAGTAAATACTGAACTGAAATGTATATACAAAAATATACTTTACTTTACTTTACTGGGGAGCTTCTCTAACCTACAACTATCACTATGAGCCTTGTGATGATACAACGTCTTACCCACATTGCCAGAGCCGCCCTATACCTTGCCGGAGTATAAGACGCAACTGAACTGTTGGATTCACTAAAAAGCCTTCTTGAGGCAGGTGAGGAGTCACCCGTCTTGCGGTATGATCCTATCTACGTTGGCGACGTAGGTTATGAATTTTTAGTATGAACTCTTATCCCAAATCGATATTCAATACTACTCCCAAAATATAACTAAATGCTCATGTAAAAGTACTCTTCGGGTTGAGATAATTTCTCAAACAGGTCTCTTTAAGAGGTAACTGAAGTTGTACTGAATATGTTTGAAATACTCTGAAAATTCTTTATACTTTTATGAAAATAGTGCTCCCATTTTTTAATGAAAAAAATGGTACATTCGAAACTATATAAGTTCCCTTAAAACTCTTGAAATAACTTGTATTTAGGTTGTAATAATGAAAACTATATCTGAAATCACATTCTGATCTTATCATTGATGACTCGAGAAGTCATACTGCATAAATAGTGATGGCATAACTAGATGTCATACTGCTTAAACATTGATGGCATACTCGAATGTCATACTAATCATAAATTGTAGTTCTTTTCTCAATGTGAAAATAGTACTTTTGGAACCATTTGTGATCCCTTAAACTCTTCTCAAAAGATACTTTAAAATACTCTTGAACTCGCTTTAAAATTCCAAAATCAATACATGGAAATAAATGCACAAAGGCTTTCAACAAAATATCATCAACTAGGGTTCGTGTGAAATAAAAGCATGAGCAACAACACAATAATTATGCATAATATAGTGCAACTCATAATCAAGAATTTAGAACTCAGAATCAATAACTTAACTCATATCAAGAATTTCATAAAACTGAGGGTATAACCATAGATTAATCTTTTACCGACTGTATTGAGATGTAGGGCGTGAGGACGAACTCAGTCCATCACTATGAATAGCCTTCCATACCTTATACGCTCCAAATTCTTGAGAAAGGTAAGATCTTTGGATGAAAAGATGGCAAGAATTTGTTTCTTGAACCTTAGAGATGAGTTCTTGAGGAGCTTTCTTGAAAGTCTATGAATTTCATGAGTAGAAGATATTAATTCATGTTAATATGATGGAATTATGAAGTTCTATGGTAAATCTTACCTTGGATGATGGATGAACCTTGGAGGAAGTTAGTTTCTTGAAAATTTCTCTTTCTAGGGTAAATTTATGAACTAAGGAGGTGAACAACGTATTGTGGGGTTTTTAAAAGACCCAGACATCCACGAGCCTATGCAAAAAAAGGCTCAGGCATGTAGCCAACCGCGCAGGAAGGCAATAGTTGTTGCCTCATTGCGCGCCCACGCAGAAAATGCCTCGGCCGCGCGGTCGGCGCGTGGCAAGATAGTATCCAATAAAATAGGAATAACTTTTTACTCCAAACTCCAATTGATGCAAACTTGGTGGCATTGGAAAGAAGATTCATAGATCTTTAATTTGATTATGTTATGTGCCATATAACTCTTCATATTTTAAGAGATATAGTCATTTAAAGTTGACCCTTGCATAAACTAATGCAAAAAACATAGTCAAAAGAAAAACTTTGAACTTGACTTAGTGTTAGAGGTCCCTTATGACCCTAAATCACTTCTGATATCCTTTCTACACTTGGTAAAGAACCTAAATACACATGATCAAGTAGTATATCACCCTGTTCAAGCTTATATACTTAAGACAAATTATTCAGATTCGGAAAGAATTTTTTTTAGGGTGTTACATAAGGAAAATCATGATTGGCATGAGGGTAAACTAAACCATCACTATGAAAACTTACATACCTCGAAAGATTCAAATTCCAGGTGAAAATCCTCAAAGCCCGCAAGAATCTTGAACGTTCTTCTCTTCTCCTCTTGAACTCCTCTCAAAAACCTTAAGCGTGTTTAGGAATGACTAAAACTGATTGCAATCAGTTTACACCCCTAAAATATTAACAAAACGATCTAGGCTAGTGGGGGTAAGGAAAAGACCAAAATACTCCTCCTTAAAATGGATGAATTGTCTTAACTTGACAGGCCGCACTCAAACGGGCATTTCTCCGTCATCTGAACTCGAAATTTAGCAAACTCAACGGCGTTGGAAATAGGACTCAAAGATCTTTCATTTGATACCTTATGGGCCACCTAATTCATCTTTTACTGAAAGTTATGGTCGTTTGAAGTTGACCCAAAACTCACAATTTAAGAATAACTTGCACTAATCTCAAATTGGCTATTTCTAATTTAGTTCTTTCTAAAATAGCTCTTTCTAAAACCAAGGTGTTACAATTAACCCTAATATGAACTGTGAATTCTCAAGCATGTATAACTAAATCACAACTAGGATTTTAGGAACCATGAGTAATTACCAACGTAAAACTAATAATTATGTAATTTTGGAATAGTGTTTATGCATGTATTGTTAATCTCTTCATTTTGAATTCTTTTTAATGGTGCACAACGTTAGAACTCGCCTCATTTCTACTTGTCCGACCAAGGAAGTAATGAATGAGAAAGAGGTTAAACAACCGAGATTTATCATGATAATCCTCTATCTAATAGCCTGACCCAAATACGTGAGGGCTAATCTGGGGTCAATGATAAAGGTTAGTAAAGCATGCACCAATAGACAGTCCAAGTTGCATGATGAAATTCCCTAATTGGAAGACTAATCACTTAGGACATACCTAGCTTACCGACTTTGTATTTTAAACACCATTAGGATTATTGTGTTAAGAACTTGTGGGGAACACATATGCCTTAGTTTCATCTCATAATGATATTACGAACTGCGATTTCTTCTTACTTGTTACTTGATTACTACAAATCAATCAACAATTACTTTTATAAATCTCCTTTTTTTATGGAAGTAATCTGACTAAATGTACAATTAACCATAAATTAGCTTAACTCTAGACCATATTCCTCATGGGATCGATCGTAACCTCAATTAGGTTCTTTATTTAACAACAACCGCTTATGTTTTTTTAGGGTGGTGTAACTTGGACGTATCATGTCCTAATTGTCAACAAGTAAAAGTTGAGCATCAAAAGCCAGGATGATTGTCCCAAGATATTAGTATTCTTACTTGGAAGTGGTAAGATCTGAATATGGAGTGCCCCTATCCATTATTTCATTTCCATCAAAGTTTCTTATTTGGCGGAGAACTATACTAATTTGTACTCGAGGGAAATGGTTAGGTTGCATGGAGTGTCCCTACCCATTATCTCCGATCGTGGTACCCAATTCACTTTTCAGTGTTGGAAATCTTTCCAAAAATGGCTTGGTACTCGTGTTAAGCTTAGTACAGTTTTTTATCCTCAAATCGATGGGTAAGCGGAGTATACTATCCAAACTTTGGAAGATATGTTAAGAGCTTGTGTGATTGACTTCAAGGGTAATTAGGATAATCATTTGTCTTTGATTGAGTTTGCTTATAATAATAGCTATCATTCAAGTATTGGTATGGCTCCATTTGAGGCTCTTTATGGTAGGAGGTGTAGATCTCCTATAGGTTGGTTTGAAGTTGGTGAGGTTGCTTTGATAGGTCCCAAATTGGTACATGAGGATATGGAAAAAGGCTAAAAATGGCTCAAAATCGACAAAAGTCCTATGCCAATGTGAGAAGAAGAGATATTGAAATTGAGGTAGGTGATTGGGTTTATTTGAAAATTTCACCCATAAAGGGTGTGAGGAGGTTTGGGAAGAAAGGGAAGCTTAGTCCCCATTATGTGGGCCCATATCAGAGTTTGAGGCTTATTGGTAAAGTTGCTTATAAACCTGACTTGTCTATTGAATTAGTATCGATGCATCCGGTTTTTCATGTCTCTTTGTTAAAGATATGTGTTGGTGATCCGACATCTATAGTACCATTGGAGGGTCTTGGTATAAAATAGAGTCTTTCTTATAAAGAGATTCTAGTTGAGATTTTGGACTGGCAGGTTAAGAAATTGAGGAATAAGAAAGTTGCATTTGTAAAGGTCTTATGGAGGAATCAAGAGGTTGAGGGTGTTATTTGGGAGGCCGAGGCTGATATGATGTTCCGTTACCCCCATTTTTTCCCCTTCAATCCTACTCTAGCTTGAGGTATTTAGTTCCTCATGGTCCATCCTCATGTCTTAGTCATTCTCATGTTTCCTCATGCATGCATGCTCATGACAACTTACTTTTGATATTTTGATTTAGCTTAGATTGATTTCTCCATGATTATGTGCATTTGAGTATGATTTGCATGTATGCGTTATGAAATGATGTTTTAAGTATGTTTGAGATAGAGTTGATGTTCCTTCTTGATATTGTGCATTTTGAGTTAGTTGCATTCATATTCTATAATCAAGTCCCAGTACCTTTTTTACGGTTCATCGGGATGGTCCATCTACCATTGTATGAGTCGTAGATAGGTCTCGTAGGTGAGTCCCAAACTTAGTGAAATTTTGAGGGTCAAAGTGGGTTTCTACGGTTGACATATACGGACCATAAAAATACCTACAAACCTTACATGAGTTCCGTCAAAAGATAGGTGATTTAAGGTCCCAGTATTTAGTCTACGGTTCACCAATACGGACCATAGAAAGGTCTATGGTCCGTGTTTGAATCGTAGGTCGAGTCGACATTTATTTTAAGGGGCTTTTGAGTCTTTTTCCTAATTGTTTTAACTCAATACTATGTTTTTTACCTTCTACTCTAGGCCCTATATAAAGCTTTTAAGCTCCCAATTTATCAATTTTCAACTCATTCTCCTAAAGTTCCTAAACTTTATCAAAATTCACTCTCCAAATCCTCTCAAGTCCAAGGAAGTAAAATAAGAGCTAGGGTTCATCCAAATCTTCAATCCTCCATTCTTTTTGGGCTTCTAGCATCAAGGTATGTGGGTATTTATCCATGGAGTCCGTTCATCCATGGGGTCCCAAGGTTTCCAATTCTTCTCAATTTCAATTGTTAAGTTAGGGTTTCAATTCCATAGTTATGGGTTCTCTTGAATTATGATCTTATTGATTAATCCCTATCTTCTAATGCATGAATTGAGTTGATTTAATGATTTTAAGTTGAATTTACAAAGACACATGCATGATTTATGATTTTGGTTAAGAACTCATGAACCTATGATTTATAAACTTATGAAGATATGCATGTTTTCATGAAGTTATTATAAATGATTTAAGAATGCTTTGAAAGGAAAGTATTAACGTTATTGTAAAAGGATCTCTCACTTGCTATGATGATCATGATTGTGAAAGATATTTCTCACAAATGATTTCACATTGGTGAAAGGTTTTCTCATCTATGTTGAATTATGTTTAAGGAGATATTCTATGTTTTGATCTTGAAATTATGGATTGGTATTGATCATTGTCTTTCCCTATGTTAAATTGATATTTGACTTGTATCTATTCTATTGGGATTTAGACATAGCACTGGGAGAGCTTAAGGTGGAGGCTCAAACAGGATAGTCTCTAGTAGCAACTCTAGTCACATACTACGTGTCCTTGTAGAATTGGCTTACATGACTTAGCTAGTGAATCCACTTTAGCAAAACATGTACGGATTCTTGGCAAGTAGTTTCCCCTTCTTTCGGCATGAGAAATATACCGGATTCCATGATAGAGCTCTCATGGTCTTATTGTCAGTTAAAGCTCAAGTCCCACAATATGACTATGTCTTCCTCAAAGTTTTTACTATGTCCTTTATTGCAAATGCATCGACTATATCATGATATTTCCATGTTTAACTTCCTTATATTTAAATGTCCAATTATTGATCATATTTACATGTTTTAAAACCATTACACTACCATGTTCATGTTTAAGCATATTGACTCATATTTAGACATTCCATGTACTAATGCATACTTTTGCCTACATTGAATGTAGGGTCTGATGTTCCTACCCCGCATCCTCGTGGCTAGACTTCTATTGGGTGCTTCAGTTGATTGGTGAGTCCTCATGTTTCGAGGACCAAAACAATTTATTGTTTTATGTCATTTCGTTTCAAACTTTGTATGTGATGTATGAGTTACGTCTCAATCACTTCATTATGATGTACTATATGGCTTTGAGACTTATGTTAGACTTCCGTTTGTCAAACTTTTGATATATGAAATGCTTTCCTTCAAGTCTTTACTTCTATTATCTTGTATGATGTTTGCTAAGTGACTTGTGTAGGGCCTCTCGGGATTCCATACGTCATGTTACGCCTAGGGTATACTTTGGATCTTAACACTTTTGCTGATGTACAAGCATGGTTATGTCGCATGGTGCACACTAGAGGCCGTTATTGCTAGTGCCATTGAATTTAACAATAATTTCTCTTTAATTTTATTCCCAAAATTGATTTAGAGTTATAAAATGTTGTTGATAAGAAAAGGAATTTTAATTGTCTATAATAGTCCAAAAAAAAAAAAGGTAATTGATTTTATTGCAAAAGCAAAGTTTAAGAGGAGAAGGCATAAAAATGAATAAATTTTATAATTTTATTTATTTGTAGGGTCATGATTACATGGCACTAAAATAAATAAATTTTATTTATTTGTGGGGTCTATAATTACATGGTATAAAAAAATAAATTTTTTTGCCATGTCAAATTTGTTTTAATGATAAATGTAGTTTAATGATTTTAGAAGATAAAAGTTAAGTTGAGTGATTTTAGTGATACAAAAGAAAGTTTAATGTCTTTACTAGATAATATGATCTCATAGTTTAGTGGCTTTTTAAGATATTAACTCATTTTATGTATATATTAGTTATGTAGATATTCATTATTTATGTATTAATTGGTTAATTCACAAATTTCCTCATAACATATACATGTATTAGACTACATAAAAACCATCTAATATAAACAGAGACAAAACCCACCCCTCTTCCCCCCCCCCACCCCCTTTAATGAAGGGCCCTCGCTTCACTTCCTATTCATTTGTGGGTTTGGACCCGATTTTTTTTTTAATTTCAAAAATCAACCAACAGAAAAATCCATAGCCCAGGTGACTCACAACCTCTCTCTTGCCCAAATAAATGAAATGGAATGAATTAAATCAATAAGATTTTTGATTGATTCAAGGCGCAACAAAGCCAAATTCAATCAAGGAAATGGGGCTTACTATACTTTCACTTTTCATACTCAATTCCGTATTAGCTAGACAAGCATATCGATGAAACATGCACATTAAGTTGCTTAACTCTATTTTTACTTATTTATTATATTAAAAATAAATATTTATTTTTACTTTGTTTAATTTTAAAAATTAAAAAAATAATATCACTTAATTCCTCTATAATTATTTTTTAATATATTTCTTAAAATATTAAATATATATATACAAAATGTATTAAGTGAAGATGAAGTAAAAATAAAGGGAGGAAAAAAATCATATGTCTATATCATATGATAGTTTCTTGCATTTCACAAAACACTAAAAAAGTGTGTCGGTATTAATTGTTGTGCAACTACCGGTTGTTGAATGGAACACACTCTACCTAATGCAATCAAATTCTTTATTTCCTGCTTAGTACAATTCATATTAGGGAAAAGGGTAAAAAATTCTCTTAACGTATTGAAAAAGGCTCAAAAATGTCCTTCTTCCATCTATTAGATTAAAAAAGCCCTTTCATCCACCTATTTGGATAAAAAATGCCCTTAGAGTTAAATTCAAGCCTAAAATACCCCTCCCTTTAACAGAAGCTGATGTGGCAATTTTTTTAAATTTTTTTTAATGTTTGGCATTCTGATTATTAGTCCACATGTAATTAGACCCAATATCATTCAAATCATACCCATTGACCCAAATCCAGACACATTTCTCCCACTTTCTTCATCTTTCTTCTACAAAATTATTTGGAAGATTAATAAAATAATATCAACACAATCAGTAAAAAGGTGTTGTTCCAAGCATTTCTCAAAAAAATTCGAAGTCTTTCATGAGCTAATTGGAGATTGAACTCCTCCTGCACTGTTAGAGGCTTCAGTTTTGTTGAAATATGATAAACATGGCTCGATTCGATGAAAAGTATAATCTGTCTTGCTTCCATTGGGAGATTGAATGAAGGACTTTTTTGTTCCCATCTTAACAAATCATTCATTGTTTTGATACATTTTGGTATACAAATTAAATTGCACTTATCTTCACTACCACAAACTAGCAGGTAAATTAATATTATTTTTTTCAGAGAACGATAATATATAGAAATTTTTATAACCTTTTTCAAAGATCCAAGAATTCTGAAAGAATTTGATAGTATTTTATTAATCCTCCAAATAATTTTATAGAAGGAAGATGAAGATGAAGTAAAAAGGGTTGGGTCTTTTAGAAATGGGTTTGGATTGATGGATATGATTGAGAATGAAATTGGGTCAAATTACATGTGGACCAATAATAATAATGCCACACATAAAATTTTAAAAATTATTTTTGCCACATCAACTTCTGTTAAAGAGAGGGGTATTTTAGGTTTAAATTTAACTCTAAGGATATTTTTTATCCAAATAGGTGGATGAAAGGGCATTTTTTATCCAATAGATGAAAGAAGGGCATTTTTTACCATTTTTCTTTCATATTAATTGTACGAGACTCCTTTTATCTCGTACATTTGTCAACTCAAAATATAAAATTTGGATCCATTAATTTATGAGATTAAAATAATGTCATATAATTAAGGTGAAACACATACTAAATTGGGAGAGATGTATAAAATAAACTCTAAATAAATGTGTGAAACACATACTAAATTGGGAGAGATGTATAAAATAAACTCTAAATAAATGTAATTACTCGAAATTGTTTCATCCCAAACTAATTTGAGTAAATATTTCTTCGCTAGAAAATATTTGCTTGAGATATGCTCATTAATTAGTTTACACTTTTTTAATTAAAAAAAACAAAAAAAATAGTTTACACTTGGAAGTGTTTTTTTTTTTTTGTCCTTACACTTGTCGTTTATCTTTTCCTTTGTTGCGTTTGTCCTTTTTTCATTTTTAAAACTCCTTTCTAGTTTTGTCTCCTTTTATATTTTATTAGAGATATATTTGATAACATTTTTATTATTTGTTTCCTTCTTTTTTGTTTTGTTTTGTTTAGTTCTTTTTTCTTCTTCTTCTTCTTTTACATTTTTTCTCTTTATAGTTAGTTTTACTTTTGTCTTTTTAATAACTTAAAATATCTAAAATATGTAGAAAAAAAATTAGTCAGGAAAAACTTGATTGATTTTTTGAAATTCTAACCGTATCATATAATTTCGGATTAAAAAAATACTTAATATTTGTGAATGATATATAGTTACGGTTTGAGATCCCCGCCAGCAACCTTTTCTCCAATTTTTTCGAGTAAGGTGTTAGATGACTGCCATTCATACACTTGAAAATTATTAATAATGTTAGTTTATTTGATCTTATATTCAAAGACTAATTATAGTTGAAGCCACGGATTTAGTCATTTAGATACTAACAAAGCTCCCCTTCTTCTTTTTAAACTCTGAAATATGATTAACATTTTACAAATTCACAAGTACTAGTGGCAAATTAAAATTATGTAACTAATAATTTAGTGATCTAGTTAATTTGCAGCTTGGTACGATTGAACATGTTTTTCATGAAAAATATTTAAATAAACATATTTCAAAAAAATAAGTGAAATTGTTACTTATGTTTTTGTGTTTGATATATAAAAAAAGAATATATTATTATATTTTATTTTATTTTACTATATATAATCTAAATAAATACTTATCATGAAAGCTAGGTAAAAATGTAATGGGGCTATAGGGATTGGGGATGAAAATAAATTGTATTAAAGGACACAAAGAATATAATTAATATAGAATTTCACTTATGAAATTCATTTTTTCTAATATTACTACGAAAGTCATCTTTTTCATTATTAGAAAATATTATTTTTCTAAAAAGTATTTTCTATATAGTTCGCTTTAGAATATGTGGATTATAGACCAAATTAGCATTAAGTGTCGGCTAAGCCAATACTATTAAATTAGTTGTACTGATTTTGTTTGTAGAGCCACACACTTCATTTTGTCCGTTTCTTTATTGTTCAAATATTTCTTTTTCAATTGTCAGAATAGCATTCTTATTCTTTTTGTTTCAAGTTATGTGACCTATTTAAATTTTTACTATGAATTTGGATATAAAAATTATATGAAAAATATTATAGATTACAATAATTATTTAATAACTTAGAATATTTGCAAGTTATATGAAAAATTGATTAATTAAACTCTTTAAATAATACCGATATCAGAGAAAGTACTCCTTATTTAGCCCACTAGACTAGTGCATCCCGGCTGTCACACAAGTGAAACAATAAAAAGTGACACTCTGTTTAATCTCTTGAATATTATCATTGTATTATGTATATATAAAGATTATTATTCGAGCATTTAAGACTTTTAGAATATTGATGCACCATTGAAGAAAGAAGGAAAAATATATTTAATGAATTTACTCTTTTTTTTAATAAATAACTCAATATTTAATTAAGTTCATCATTCAATCCTTACACATAATATTGGCCCAATCCCAAAAATTATACAAGCATAATATATAAATGTTCGTCAGCTGATATTTATATCTTCTAACTTTGGGTGTACCTGAGTAAACACTTAAACTTGTATAAAGTAGAACAAATATACACATTCATCCTACATGACACTTATGTGTCCTACGTGATGTCCTACATGTAGTATGTCATGTAAGACTCGTGTATCTACTTTTTAAAATTTTATACAAGTTTAACTATCTACTTGTACACACTCAAAGTTAATAGGCGTCATAAATATCAGCGAAAACCAAATTAAAAGATATATTTATGTATAATGCCAATAATATATACATAAAATATTTAATATAACCAAGAAATTATGAATTCACATGCAACACAATTTGTATACTAAATTTGCCCTTGACAAAAATAACTTGACCTTTTCACTAAGAGAGGAGTTAAATATATGTACAAGTAGCTAGTACGTTGAGTTGTACATTGACCTTTCGATTGTGTAGATTTGCATGGGTTGTTGAGGTTCCACATCTAATTTAAAGATGCCAAAAGCCAGCGTGTGCTGTGTGCCATGTGAAAACGATGCTACAAAACAAAACATAAATGGAAGATTCCCTCCACAATCACACTATTATTCTTATTTTTCTTTACATAACAAAAAAAAAAATACTCACCTCCAAAAATAGTAGTAACATATTCATTTTTAAAATATCAACTTTTTCATAGTCATTTTCGTTATCATTACTATAGTTATTTGTTTATTGCTTTCCACTTTTCATAATCATTTATAGCATGACAAAAAAACATACTAGTAATAAACTAGCGTAAATAAAAAAAAAGTTGTAATCTTCAAATTAATTAGTTTGAAACTGCATGTTTGTGAATTGTGAAATTGAAATTGTGCGTCATTCCACATGTATGAGTACACTATATTCAATTGATAAATGTCCTAGCCTTTCTTTACTATAGTGACAATCAATACCCCCCAAGTTGGAAGGCATGGAAGGACTGTCAACTTGTCAAAAACAACTGCATGTTTAACTCTAGTCAGGGACTTGATTAGAACATATGTTAGTTGATCATTAATAGAAGTGTGGTGCAAAGGGATGAGAGCCTCATGTAGTTTATCCCTCACAAAGTGAAAATTCACCTCGCACGATGTGTTTTGTTCTTTCATAAAAATATTTTTTCTACATTGTTAAGAGTTGCAAAACATCGAGACACACAAGTTTTTAATGCATATGTTTTAACAATAGTCATTCTCTATTTATGTGGGGGATTGTTGAGTTTAAGCAAGGTGTGAATGAGAAATTGAGAAATGTGGGGGAACCAATTTGGAGGGAAAATAAAAAGTTATTGAAAATGAAAAGTCATTTCTCTTATATTGGTAGAAGAAAGGAAAAAGGTTGTCTTTATATTAAGAAAACTTCATTTAGCTCTTAAAGAGTTAAGTAAAAGATGTCCCTCGTGCCGTCGTCATCGTCGCTCGGCTTCGGCAATTGATTGATTGATATTTTTTTAGAAAAAAATTATTTAATCAATCTCATTAATTAATTTCATTTTTTCTTAAAATTAATTCAGAATTAATTAATTAATTAACAGAAATAATTTCACGTAACAAAATTTGTTTTGAAAAATTTGCATAACGTTACAATTTGTGAGTCGCTCAAAAGGGACTTGTTCCTTCCGAACAAACACTTCTTTTTCCGAAAAGACACCACCGTTCTCAACATACATGTCTTGTTTGAACAAGTACGTCCACACCTATAGTTGGCTATAAATAGAGAGACTTCTTTCATTTTTCATAGACTGAAAATTCTCTCCTTCTGCATACATTTCTTACAAACAAAATTGTCGATTGACTGAGTGTTAGGATATACTATTAACCATGCGTTTTGATATAGTATTATTTATTGAACAATTATTTATTTATTTATTCAATTCAATATAGTGTTACATTAAATAGATCAATTTGTCATATATGTGTCCTCAACTTATATAGTAGACGATTCAGTGTATAGAGTTCAAGCTTATACACAGAAGATTAAATCATCGGTTCTTATAAGTTAAAAGTTATAGTTCACAATCGTAGATGGAAATTTGGACAAACCATCAGAAAGATTGTAGCACGAGATAAAATGTAATTTATCTTGATTATGAGAATGGTATAGTTCTAACTTCTCGTGCTAGTGCATTTTGTATGTATTGAACGGGACCGAGTAGAGATAGATGTTTTAGATTGATTGATATAAAAACATATTCTCCAAACTGTTAAATGCACTTATATTCTTAATCTTGATATAACGATTATATGATCTGTATATATTAATTATCGTTTTGATTTATTAAAAGGTAAGATTCTGAGATGGGTCAATATGCCTGGTAGATTGGATGATATTAATACATATTGGTGAAATAATTAGTTAGTTAATGGAATCCATTTCTCAATATAGAGATTGATGATACATTTTTTTATGAGAAACTTATAAGTTTTCATGTGTAAACCCGGCCGGTAGATTTATGAATCTGACACATGAAATAAGTTAAGTATTGCTCTAAAGGAAATTGATCATTGAATTAAATTCGTCAGTAATTTAATTTATTGATTAATATTTGTAATCTTATCATGGAGAATTACATAAGTGTTTGATGGACAATTTTGAAATATAAATAGTGGAGTGCAATTACGAATATCTAGTGGAATGATTTGTAATTTATTATGGTAAGAATAATTTAAATTAATTTTTGGAATTATTTCCATAATAAAAAGTCTTAATAATTAATTATGTGGTGCCCATATTTAACTAGAACTTGGAATCCTATTTTCTAGGAAAAGAAGGAAAAAATTATGTGTATGATTTTTTCTTCTAGGAAGAAAACAAACGTGTGTTTTCTTTTCTTGAAAGAAAATGATTTATACTTTCTTCTCTTTGGATTGAGAAGAAATCTCTAAAAGTAGAGATTTTTTTAATCTAAAAAAAATATCAGTTTTCTATAGGATACTTGCCCACTTAAGTATTGAGAGAATTCAATTATTAATTTGGGATTACTATAGAAGACCGTAAAGCTGGAGTTTGATTTGCTTCAAGATATCTGCACATGCTTCAAGAGGTGATTCTGAGTTAATTTTCATCATACTTTGTATTTGACGTATTTTTGTGATTGTTGTCTATATTCATGTAAGATGTATGATTCTGGAATGCTTCCGTTGTGTATGCTATTTTCTAACACTGAATATGTGTGCTTGATCTCTTTGTTGATTCTTGAGTTCGTTAAAATTATCAAAGTTTGAGGTACCGCTACTTTTTTAATAGTTAATCTGTTTTATCTTGGAGGAATTAATCTACAACCTCGGTACTTGGGGGAATTAAATCTCTACAGAATACACAGTGGATTCAGTGAACTCGGATTATTTCATTTGTCTTTTTTGTTTCTGTTTTATTAATCTAAATACAGGAGAAAATAACAACAAATAAATGTAAATTAACGACAGATTTCGTATGTCGCTAAACACTGTTTTCTTAGTGTCTATATGGCGAGAGAGAAGGAGAAGAGAGATTGCACATTTGTGAATTGTGAAATTAAAATCGTGTTTCATTCCACGTGTGTGAGCACACTATATAGCAAAGAGAGGAAAAATATCTAATCCAAATTTAACTAACAACCCAATAACCGACAACTAATAAATTACTTACTAAGCTAATAACCGACAACTAATGAAGCCTATACTTACTACAAATACAACATAATATATTTTTAATATAGATACATCTCAATAGTAATTAATATATTTCTATATGTATTATATTTCACAGTAAAAATCATGTTGTTTTTCATCTTTTTCAACTTTATTATTAGTAATACTTCAATTATGTGATATTCATTTATTTTTCTTTCTGATACATTTGCTTCAAAGTATGATTATGATCCATTCATAATATTTATTCATTAACAAGTCGTACCTTTAAAATATTACACTATGTGATAATACTATTTTAAATAAAATGGGGCTGAATAATATATTTACTCTTGAAAAACAGAAAATATTAGAAATGAGTAAATGATGTGAGAAAAACTTTAGTTTTAATTATTTTTTATTTTCTGGTATTTTGAAGAAAATAAAAAGAAGGGAAACAAGCAATTAATGAGACAATGTACATGAATGATGAATTTTTTAATGTTGAGAGTTGAGACAGTGATCAGAAGAGACATATCATTGTTGGAGAATAAAAGAGTGGCCTATTTATGAAAGCCAGCTGTGTAGTTCCCTACTCTTTGTTGTTGTGTTTATTATTTAATTAAATATCCATGTTGTTTTGTTTAATAATAATAATAAATATCCTTGAATCATGTCTAAAGCACATGGATTTATTTATGCATTAATAGTACGTGAGTACAAATATTAACAAACTTATGATAATTTTTGTAACTTAGGTTATTTTTCATTATTATATGAAGTTATAATATATAAATAATATGTTATTCAAATTTTGCATCAATTGATATCTTTTTTAAAAAATAATAATTTGAGTATGTATAATTAGACATTTAAATTTGTATTAAGTGAACAAGTAGACATTTGCATACTTGTCATTTTATGTGACGTCTTCTGTGTATTATGCCAATTAAAAAAATTGTGTCTAATTATTCAACTTTATGAAAGTAAAAGTGTTTATTCGTGCACATCCAAAAGTAGAGGAAGACAAGTTTCAACTGTTAATTATCTGCCTTCCAGCTAAACTTTTTCTTTCTTTCTTGAGCATCTTTATTATGTGACAATTTTATGATTACTACCTAGTATATCGTTTTGTATAAAAGTTAAAAAGCATTTAAATCTGTTTTCTCTTGAAATATGATTTGAAGGGGTTGTTTAGCACCGAATAGAATGTATAAGAATAATGTTAAATAAAATGTATTGTTAATGATTGTATTAATTATATATATTTGTATTAATCATGTCGAGATTATTTTTAATGCATTGTTTGATTTAGTGTATTAAAAATAGTATGCATTGCATAATTTTTATAAAAAAAATATTTATTTATAAAAAAAAATATATATTTTTTTTTATAAAAAAAAAATATTGGTGGTTCCCCCTTGGTAGATCTGTTGTGTACTTGTGTTAGAAGAGTAGTTTAGTAGAACAGGTAAGAAAGTTCCGTTTGGTGTCATTGTTTGAATACTCTCTTATAAATATACTGTCTTCTGTTTTGCTGTTTTTTTTTTTTTTTAATAATTTGGACCAGATGATCTATATAAAGACAGATAATATATATATATATATATATAATGTGTTCAATTTATGAAAGTACATATTTTAATTAATTAAATGTTAAATGTGTTTAGATATATTTGATACTGATCAAATAAGAATCTATAGATATTATAGGGACTAAAAGTGCAAATTTACCACTTTTTTTTGGTTTTCAAATTCCAAAATAAATAACAGAAGGAAAACAATGATAAAAGTTATAAGCCCCTTGATGTTCTATAACTAATTTGGAACCTATTTCAGGGAAATTACTTACTTAAAATTTGTAACGGATGTATAGTATGATTATGATATAAGACTATAGCAATAGGACCATTTAAAATACTAGAAACGAATAAAAATTAAAGGCATAATATATGAATATGTCATTTAATTTGGTCTCATATTTATATTTTCTAATTTCGTGTATATACAAGTGGACACTTAAATTCGTTAAACAAGTAGACATACACATCATACATGACATAATAGGCATCTCACAGGGCATTATACAGACCAGTTCAAGTGTATTTCACGTGAACTGTCATTTAATATGTGTGTGTCTATCGACTATCTGTTCAATTTTATATAAATTTAAGTGTCTATTTATGCACATAAAAAATTGATAGATATAAATATGATCTGAATCCAAGTTAAATGAAACGTTTATGTGGTAATTAGAGGTCATGTCAAAGCAAGTTGGATGTCAATTATATCTCATCCGATCCCATTATAATTTTGAGGTACATTATTGTTTTCTTAATGTTAGGGAAAAAAGAATTAGAAATATAACTTAAGTGAAAAAGGGCTTAATTATGGTACAAGTACATTTAAGAAGAGGAAGTGATGGGAGTGATAATTGGGTAACTCATGTCACTACTTTTTTTTCACTCAGTGTTTGGTATTCATATTAGAGTTCGAATAAATTTAAATTTGCGTTGAAAAGTTCATATTAGGGGTAAATCGCTCCCTAACAAAGGAAACTCAAACCCAAAATCTTTGTTTAAAGATAAAAGAGTATTTACCACTCCATCCTAACCTGGTTGATAATTCATGTCACTACTTCATTGTCCTTTTTGAATGAGAATGATTCTAAAGTGATGGGAGAAGATACTCTTTAGCAATTTCACTTTTGTTTTTTTTAAAGTAAGAATATGTGGATCTACTTATAATAGTGCAATCAAATAAGGAAGAAACATAAATAAAGTGAATGATAAAAGGCAAAAAAGTAGGATTTAATTTACAACTATAGTAGTTTTTCATCATTTTATTCTTTCTTCCTTTGCAGGCTCCAATAACTCAAAACTTCACATCAAATGTATCTTTGTCTAAACAAAGGCAAGGCCAATTTTTAATAACGAATATACTTCTTAGTTCTTACAAATGGTACTATATACTAAAGAGTTTCTCATTCTTTTTGTAAAAAAAAAAAAAAAAAATCAATAGAGGATTCCTCCTACATTCTTTTTGTAATTTTTGTTATTGAAAATGACTGCAATCAGTGGCGTAGCTATCCTTAAGTAAGGGTGTCCAATTATATCGTATATGCAAGTAAAATGATAAATAAAGTGGTTAAATAACCTATTCTAGACACCCTTGACACACCAATATGATGTAGTCTAGTGGTTTTAGGCGCCTTAAAAGAGTAAAGATACACAAATTTTAAAATGTGTTTGTTCGAATCTCACTAGTAGCAGTTCTTTTTTTCGTAAAATTTCTTGGACACCCTTTGTGAAATTAGTGGCGGAGCCAGAAATCTTGGACACCCTTCGTGAAATTTCTGGCTCCGCCACTGACTGCAATGATACATCTATCCAAAAATAATTAGTATAATTTAACAGTAGTTGTAATAGGAAAAAGTAAGCATATTTTAAAGGTGTAAATAAATCACAAAATAAAGTCAATACTAATGTTGTCAATAAGAAACAATAGTAATAGAAATAATAATAATTAAACATTAATGAATAATTATTACTCTTTTCCATTTAGCTGCTCACTTTATTAAATCAAGAAAATATTAATTCCTCCTATATTACGTATCCTTGCAATTATTATTTTTAAAAAGTGATCACATTTGTTTGTAAAATTCTCAAGAAATTTTTTAAGGGAGTAAAGTAGTGAAATCATCATATTATTTATGATTTCTTAAGCACAATATAAAATAAAAAATGATCAACTAATATAGAGCGGAAAGAGTACGCTAATTTGAAGAAAAAATATAGTCAAACGTATGAAAGTAATCGTCTATTGTCTTCATTTGTGTCATATAAGTGATTAATTTATTTCAGAAAAATATTTAACCACAAGATATGTACATGTAAATTGAAGTGTACCATTTAGAGGAGCAATGAAAGTGATAATACAAACATAAACTTAAAGAGAGATTTTTCTATCTTTTGTCTGTTGACATTTGACTCCTCTTGTATTATTTTAATTTCTATAAAATAAAGAAGAAAAACAGAAAAGTATAGTGTTTGGTTAATCAACAACCTTTGTAGTGATAGCTATGTTGATTAGAGGATAATGGACGCTCCTAACACCTTTTGAAAAGGAAAGAAAATGCTTTTTCACCTATAATAATAAATTAATAACGCTACGTCCTTTTCACTCACTTTATTATATATCAAATCAATAAATACGAATAATTTTTATATATAACTTTGTGATATAGCTGGTTTTTTTATGTATTTTAATTTCAAATTTTGTTTAATCAATGATATATTTATGTGAAATTGAAAATTGAGTTAGTAAAGTTGAATTATTTGCTTCTAATTTATTTTTATTTTTTAAAAAAAGAAGAGAAAATGGTGAAGAATAGCAAATATTTAAACCATATTAAATGTTATCGCTGCTATTTAGGGAAATTCTAATTCGCAGCTATAGTTTCATCAAATCTTGCTATTCGTCTGATTTGTATAATTTGTTTGATTTGTATAAATTCAGAACTTGTATAATTCGGTTCCTGATCGTATAAATCTAGAATTTTGTATGTGTTTACCCTAACTATTTGTATACGATTTATGAAAATATCATAATAAATTACCATGTTCGTATATTGGAAAGCTAAATATACAAACGAAGTTCTGAAAAATCTGAATGTATAAATACATAATTTGTATATACTTACCCTATTTGTATATTCACAAGCGAAATACACAAACGGGTAGAAATATATGATCGCAGCCTCCACAACAAACATATTTATATCTATGTAGTGCAATTATAAAAATATAGCTATAAAACCTTATTATGTCTATTATATTTGCTATTTCTGAAATTTTGTACAAAAATAGGAAATTGTGACAATGTATACTTTTCTTTCTATTTTTAATCACAAGTTTTTGGATTTTGGTCTTACTTTTTTGAATTGTGTACATAGTATCCCAACTTTTAAACATGTAGAAAAAAAGAAACAGGAGATTATTTCAAAAACTAATTTACGAACAAATAAGTGTTTTCAATAATCAAAGACTGATTGAGGGGTCAAGTTCAAAAATTACAAAAAATAATACTAGTAATAACTCTATTTAGAAAATATCATTTAAAGTAAAAAAAAAATGCTGATAAGTTATAATAATAATAGGGAAAATGGTCTGAAAAATACTCTAACTTTCACCGAAATTGCTGTTACGATACCAAACTTTATGGAGGACCTTTTACCCCCTGTACTATTTAATAGTGTATTTTAAAGGTATATATGTGTCCATGTGGACACATTACTATTTAAAATTATGCAATATTTATGACACGTAGACACATATATACCTTTAAAATACATTATTAAGTAGTACAGGGGGTAAAATGTCTTTTCTAAAGTTTGATATCATAATAGTAATTTCAACCTAAATTGAAATATTTTTCAGACCATTTTTCTATAATAATAATAATATGGTGGTAAGATAATATTCAAGTTTGAATTTCTCATAAGTCTTATCCTACTAGGTAGTGCGTTTTGGAATAGACGTCACTTTTGGGTAATAAAGTTTCAACATCCTTAAATTTAGTGAATAATTGAAAGAAAATGCTTTTCCTAATTTTGTCTTTCTTTTTTCGCTTAAAAGGACCATCATTTGATAGAGTGTATTATAAGAAATAATGAATGCATAAATTTTGTATAGTAACTTAATAATACTTTATTTAACTTATGTGTATTAGTTATATTCTTTACTAATTAACTAAATCACATTTTGCGCATTCATATTTTTCTATAATTAGTTAATATAAAAAAATTATGAAATTGCATTATCAGAAACTATATATGTCTGTGTGAAAAAATCAAACATAAAATAACAATTAAAGAAAAATAAATAAATAAATAAAATTAGTTTCAAGAGAAAAAGAAAGAAAGAAAAAAGAAAATTATAATTTTGTCGGGAAGCAATAGAAAGACATATTTCTTTTTATGCATCAATTTTATATATATTGCTATCTCTTTTTTGGGTGTTTTAAATTATTTATGCTATTTTACTAATAACTTTCTTTATATGATATTATTTATGTTTATAAATTATTTAACTATTTAAATTTAGAGTTTATGTAGTTTCTCTTACATGTAATTTAAAACTTTTTCACAATTATTACTTTAAAATATGAGCATATCAATTACTTTAAAATATGAGCATATTAATAATCTAATCTTTTTGTACATATCTACACAAAACTTTCATATGAAAAGCATAAAAGGGTAATTCTAAATTCACGAAAGGAAGTAGAAATTATATTCAATTCACACATCTACTAATCAATTAATATTTTGTACAAAAATTACATTTAAAACAACAAATACAAAACAGAGCTCAAATATCAATTTGGTATAGAAGTTGAATAATAATGCAATCCAAACATTATTAATGTAGAAATACGAAGAAGTTAAAAACATTATATCAATGATTTCATAAATCAATATGTGGATGAGTTTTGATTTTCAATAAATAATATGAAACGTTAAGACAATAAATGATAATAATTATGACTTTTATTCTTATAAACTAATAAAATAAATAAAAAATAGGGAAATAGTAAAAAAATGTCCTTTTTGGCTGGTGCAACATTTTTTTATTCCTAATTTTAGTCATGGATTCATCATGAAATGTAATAAATATAATGATTGTTGGGAATTTTTTTTTTTGAGAGTTACGACTTCTCATTTTTATTTATTTATTTATTTAGTGAGTAATTATTTTATTCCTTAATTGACTAATATGTAAATAGTTTTTAGATTCTTAAAAGTTGAGATAAAAAGAGAAATCTCATAGTTAAGAGAGTTAAAGAGATGGTTTTATTTTTTTCAAGCTATTTGAAATGATATTCATTAGACTACTCTATGTTAATAAATTTTCATTCTTTAAGAAGAAAATGAAAGATGAGAGTGATAAATATTTTGGCCTTTAAATTTTCAATAAAGAATATAAATAAGTGGAGTAGTAAAATTTGAGATATTAAATTTTTTATAATAAATAATATAAATTAATAAAGGGAATAGTAATTAATACATTTTCTATAATAATAATAATAATAAACAAAAATTAGTGAAAATTACAACAACAAAAAAATGAGAAAAGAAGAGAAATTGGATCCTTTGACAATTTAACCTAATGAATTATGTATGCACAACAATAGTAATACAAAAATAAAAAGAGAAAAACAAAAAAAACATTATTTATCAAGTTTCTCTTTCTCAAGTCTTCTGATTTGCCTTGTCATTTTATTCTCGTCCCATTACATTTTTAAAATACAACTCTAAAAAAAATGTTAGGAGAAGAATTTAAAAATACATTTTTAACTCTTCAATAAAGTACATAAATGAGAAATAGAGAAGAGGAAGAAAAACCCAAAGAGATAAAATTACTATAATAATAATTTTATAGAAAAACTCTACATCATCTCTTCTGAAATTCACAATTTTCTCTATTGTTGTATCTTCTTCAGCTTTCTTCTTCATTCCTACAAACACAAATTAAGAATAATCTTATACAAAATTGTTAGTTACTTCATGATTTTATTGATCTTGAGTTTATTCAATTTAGTTTCAAAGAATACTTAAATTGACTTTAAAAAATTAGTATCACATTAATTAAAAAAAAAGTATGATTGAAAAAATTAAAAGAAATTGTTGAAGGGTCGCAAAAACATTGAACTTTTTAACTTCCAAATTAGTATTGCCATTTAGTTCATCTCAACTTTCCCTATAAACCCCAAAAATGACTTCCAAGAAACTACCCTTACATATACTTTATGCTTTTTTTTTCTTTGTTTGTGTTTGTGTGTGTCACTATTTTGAATCAGAAAGAGATATACTACAAACATCAAACACTTTGACAGGCCCCCCCCCTACCCCCACCCCCTCCACTTTCCACCAAAATTTAACACTCTAATTCCTAGGCCCCCACCCCAATATCTCCTTCACCGCCTACCCTTCTTCTCCATCATTCTCCATTTCCCTTCAATTCTACTCCATACACCTACTTGGCCCTCATAAAACAACTTTTCTGTCTTGATTATCTTCAATGGCTAAGTTAATTGTAGAAGTTCTTGATGCAAGTGATCTGATGCCTAAAGATGGACAAGGTTCAGCAAGTCCTTTTGTTGAAGTAGATTTTGATGAGCAACGTCAAAGAACTCAAACTAAAAACAAAGATCTCAACCCTCAATGGAATGAAAAACTTGTTTTCAACATCAAGAATCCAAGAGACCTTGAAAATCAGACAATCTCTGTTTATGTTTATAATGACCAAAAACAGGGACATCACAAGAATTTTCTTGGTCGTGTTAAGATTTCTGGTGCTTTTATCCCCTTTTCTGATTCTGAAGCTTTAGTTCAGAGATACCCACTTGATAAAAGAGGAATCTTTTCACATATTAAAGGGGATATTGCTTTAAGAATCTATGCTGTTCTTGGTGGTGGTGTTGCTGATATTCTTGGTGGTGGTAATGTCATTCCGCCGCCGGTGACGGTGGAAACTGAGCAGCAGAATGTGAATAATGGTGAAGATAGAACAACCCCTTTTACTCCATTTCAAGAAATGAACACCAACAACTTTGAAGAACAGTATATGAAGGAGGCTGAAATCAAGAAGAAGGATAAGAAGAAGAAGAAAGAACCAGAGGTAAGAACTTTTCATTCTATTCCTGCACCGGCGCCGGTGCCGGTGCCGGCGTCTGGTCCATCACCACCTCCGG